>JAJOZX010010571.1:100000-107500 GCA_023014485.1 Bathynomus jamesi
CAACTTATGATTTTATGTTTAATTGTTTATATTTCAGAATTTTTAATTAATGGTTTATATACTAGCTTGCTTTTAGTTGTTGCTTGGAACTCGTAATTTTGATACCAATTAATCGATTATGGAAGCTAGGCCTAACTCACCATCACCCAGTTGCTCATTTGGGAGAAGTTCTACAAGAAAAGAAACTGAAGTATGGCTAATTGGGCAGCCCTCTGTAGTACTAAAAACATCTGTATTACCATCAGAGAAGGAAATGATGGCCCTCTTCATGCACTACAGAAATATTAAAAAGCAAGACATTAGAGAATCATGCTGCTCTACTGCAGATGATGTGCTAGCAGTTTGGAAAAAAGCAGGAATACCAGCAAAACAAAGAATACATGTAGTAGATAAAATTCAAGGAATACTGAAGGAATGACAGCTGCTTAAGAAAAACAAAGCAAACAAATTGAAAAGATCACAAAATTTAAATAATAAAGAGAAAAATGGAAAGATAAACTGGAAAACTTATTTGACATTGCTCATGAGAATGCTATGCAGCTTATAAAAATAGAAGATGATAAGAAATTCTTGAAAATGCAACGTGAGAAAGGACGTCATGGAAAAATGGGTACCATTGATAAGGCTGTTGCTAAAAAAGAGCAAAGAGCAGCAGAAAAGCAACAACGTTATGAAAAGAGGAAAGCAGAAGAAGAGATCAAAAGAAAGAAGAGTGAAGAGGCTGTCATACTCACCAGTACATCATCAGAATCAGAGGAGAGTAAAAGTGATGAATCTGGTTTCTGTGCTGCACAACCTTCAACATGGAAAAGTAAGGTTGGCAAACGTAGAAAATTGTTTGATGATAAATTATTAGGAATTCTTGGTGTTGCAAAATTGAGTGACAGAAATGCGTCTTTTTTAATGCAAACAATCAGACATCGCTTGAATGGGACATCTGCGAACAAATAAAATGCATGTGTTTCAATACAACGGCAGCCAATACCGGTCCTAGAAATGGTGCAGCTATTGTTCTAGAACAAAAATTCGACAACGATTTATTGTGGCTGGCATGTCGACACCATATATTTGAAATTATGCTGGAAGCTGTTGTTTCAAAGTCTTTATCACCATCTTCTGGCCCAGATATAGTCCTTTTTAAGAAGTTCAGAGAAAAATGGTCAAGCATTAATAAGGAGGACTACGAGACATCATTATCAGATCCAGATATCTATGAAAATATTCATGACATCAAAGATGACATAAATATTTGCAACAAATCAACTAGATACATTCCAACCAAGAGACGATTACCTAGAACTATTGCAGTTAACAATTATTTTTTTGGGAGGTGAATCAAAAGGTGGAATCAAATTTAAACATCCAGCGGGACTTCATCGGGCTAGGTGGATGGCCAAAATTACATATTCATTAAAAATTTTTATGTTCAAATCTCAGTCCAAAATTTCAGTAAAAAAAAAAAAGGACTAAAAGACATCTGTCTATTTGCTACTCGGTTATATGTAAAGGTATGGTTTACAGCTCCTGTGCCATCTTGCGCTCCTCGTCTTGCTCTGGAATGATTACAGAATGTTGTAGTCTACAAACAAATAAATGACACAATTGCATTTGTTGCTATTAAAAAACTGTTAGGTCAACTCTGGTACCTATCAGAAGATCTGGTAGCCTTGGCCTTTTATTATGATGAAGTGCCTACTGAAACGAAAAACAAAATTGTAAAGGCTTTGCAAAATACAACAGAAACTCTTCCTGCAAAACGGGCTTTTCTAGATCCTGCACTTATTCCAACGAAGAAATTAGAAGATTTTGTCATCAAATACTCAAAGATTCTTTACAATAACAGAATTTAGTTCAAAATTTTTACTCAAAGATGCTAAAGAATGGCATAATGATGAAGAGTATAACTCCGCTAAGAAATCTATCAAACAGTGGAAAGTCGTGAATGATATAGTGGAAAGAGGAGTAAAATGAATGGATGAATATAATAAAATACTAACACATGACGAAGATCAAAAACAATTCTTGCTACAAGTAGTGAAAAACTACAGGGCTGTTTACCCTGATAGAAAGAAAGAAACATTGAGGAAGTAAGGACAGCTAATGTCTCAAATATCATGCTAGTTTAATTATGCATGCTTGTGGTTATGGTAGGATAGGACTGTTCAAAAATCAACTTTTTCTTATTTTCATAGGTTTCTGTACCTTTTTCCCATGCTTTTTGACCTGAAAAGGCCGAAAATCACAACCATTTTGACCTAGGTTGTTGGGAAGCATTGCCGCATGGAGCTTTAAGTTTTCTGCCTTGAAATCGGCCAAAAGCACCAGTTCCGGGGTCCCTTGAATCATGTTTTGCACTATAACTTTTTATCTAAACAAGATAGAGCAACAAAATAGGCACCAAATTAAAGTGTTTCTAATCCTCTTTCTAACTTATACAATTATGATAGTCTTGGAACAAGAAATGGCACATTGGTACATACAAAGATTTCAGAAATATCACAAAATTCGTTTTCTCACACTCAAGGCAGACAAGGCGCCTTATTCATGACACAAATTTGAGATTAACATTTTGTCACAAGTCTAATCGATCAAGAAGTGAAAGCATTACATGATGATTAATTTCATAATGACATTTACACAGTCAGTTGTTGAGAGTTTGTTTCTTGAAGCTGTCAAAGCGGCATCTGTTGAACTCCACAGCTTGAAGGAGATAGTCCCTTTGCTTGGCATCTGTTGTTATGACATTTGCAAAGTCGCTCATCATCTTGACACCACGTTCAGCAATGTCATTTACCGCTTTCAGATTCTTAACATAGTCCAACGCTTTTCTGTAGTCCTCATTCTGTGGCCAAGACGTGACAGGTTCCAGAAGCCACTCGGATCCAATGTTCACTGTGTCCAGCAGGAAATGTGATTCTGGGCCAATGAGATCAACCAGGGTGGTCTTAGCTGTGACTCTCTGGAATAGAGGCTTTCCTGTTCTGAAGCTGTCTGGCTTCTCAGTGGCATGTAACTGGGCAGCAATGTCGTGGTGCTTCAATGTGTCACTCAATCTACTGCTGAACAGGGCAAATGGCACGACTTCCTGCGTCAGGTACCATTTGTGGTTTTCCATCTTATTAAGTACTGCATCAGCAAGCTCTGGGTCAGTTTTCTTGTACTTCAACATGTCCTGGATTAGACTTAGATCATTCACGGGAGCATCTGCAGCAGACATTGACATCATCCATACAGGAGTGTAGAACAGCGCAAGAAGGTGTTGAGTCTTTCCAGCTTTGATACAGTGTCTTCGTCGTACTCAAGTTGATCTGCAAACATCAGCATTTTCATGGAGTACAGGTTTCTGGCCATCCATCTGGCCTGATGAATGGCGCCTGGTCGACTCCAATGAATACCTGGAGGAGGCGTTCCTCCAAGAACAATGACTGTCAGTTCAGCCATTTCCCTGTAGTCGGCTCTTGGAAGCCTTTCTGCTGTTAGAATGTCTTGGAGTATTTCTTCACTGTTCTTCTTCTTTTCCTTCAGCCATTTGCTGTTGATAGCCAGCATCTTTGGGTTTTCCTTGGACAAGTCCGTCCAAACATCCTTCAGATGCTCAAACCAGGGATTATCTGGCCACTTCACCTTCCCAAACAGCTTCTCCCAAACTGCTCCTACTAGGATTTCCAGGATGTGATGTCGACAGGCCAGATAAAACACCTTTTTGTTCAGCATTTTCTCTAGCAGTTTGGCAGCTCCTCTGTGAACTCCACTGTTACTGGATGTAGTGTCAAAAACAAGGGCAGTAACATTATCCGTAAGTTCCCATGTCTCCAGTAAATCCATTGAAGCCTCAGCCTGAGCTGTGCCAGAAGAATTGTCGATGACAGGTACTCCCAATAACTTTCCTTCAGTGTATGAAGGTGGACCAGACACTAGCACAGCTAAAGTCTCTGAGGTACTTCCAGGTTCACTGCCCAAGACATCTTTGAGCAACTTTCCATCCCAGTGTAAGGCAGCGTACTGTGGGGGGTTTTCACAAAACTTGGACATGTGACTCTGGCTGATATTATACCTGGACAGCATTCTGTTGCGACGTGTTGTTGAGGTTGAGATGACGAAGTTATCCAGATCAGCCCCTCCAGCTTTCAAGGTCTAATTCCAGCACAAATGCTCCTCTTTTTCCTCCAGGGTTACTTGCTCTTCCTTTGCTTTTCACCAGAGCACGATGTTTCTCATGTAGTTTCATGAAGAGCTTCATTGCGTTGTACTTGGTCATTGTCTTGATCCTAGCCATCTGCCAGAATGGGATGATAGATTCAACTGTTTCATATGCAAGGTCTTGAACCATGGGCCTCCCTGCATTTTCCGGTAAATTCTGAAGATTAAGGAAATACTGGAACGCCTGTCTGTTGGTGGGAAGCTGGGAACCACTGATAAAAGCTGAAGGGTATCCAACCAGGAAAGTTTCAGTGAGAGATCTGGTAGATGGCCCAGTTGACACCTGCCTGTGGACAGTACGTGGAGGTTCTGAGATATCAACTGTGCGCCCACGGAGCTCCCTCAGCTCCTTGCTTAATGCCATTGTGAAGTTGTAACTTGTAGATGGTTTTCTAGATTCTGATTGAGTTTCTGTTGTTTCCTGAAAAATGATAGATAATTATTATTATTATTATTAATTATTATTTATTTATTATTATTATTATTATTATTATTATTATATTATTAATTTTATGCTCTTTCATTTGATACCTAATTTGTTGCTCTATCTTGTTTAGATCAAAAGTTAAAGTGCAAAACATAATTCAAGGGACCCCGGAATTGGCGCTTTGGCCGATTTCAAGGCAGAAAATTTAAAGCTCCATGCGGCAATGCTTCCCAACATCCTAGTTGTGATTTTCGGCTTTCTCTGGTCAAAAAGCATGGGAAAATGTACAGAAACCTATGAAAATAAGAAAAAGTTGATTTTTGAACAGGCCTAATTGTAGGACCTACGGGGGAGCTTTCCACATTAAAAAAAGTAATGCGCCTTGTACTGTACCCCCTGGGTGGTGTGGAAAATTACCCAAGAAAATTACCCAAGATCAAGTAGATAAAGCTATAGATCAATTTAGGCCCCGATTACGAAGGGTTGTAGAGGTTTGTGGCAAACATATCGAACAATTTTTTTAGTCTTATAATTTCGTTTTCTTAGGAAATTGTAAAATTATATGACATGTTGTAGTAAAACTTTTATATTTTCTTTAATTTTTGACGTATTGACATGAAATTTGGTACTAACTTAGTTTATTTGTTGCTTATTTGCCTAAAATAAGTTATTTGTCATTATGTGTAAAAATAAATGTACAGTAAACATTTTCGTCATGCTCCTTTTTTTTTTGCGGACCCTGTATATATATATATATATATATATATATATATATGTGTGTGTTGAATAAAACCACGAAGGAAAGGAAACACAAAATGGTGCTCAAGCGCTTTCGTCTAATGACATCCTCAGGAACACTGAAGTACAAAAGGGTTACAGCCTATATATAGGTTACAGAAAAAAAAAATAAGAAAATAAAAAAAAAATAATATATATATTATATATATATATATATATATATATATATATATATATATATATATATATATACATGCAATAAACGGAGAAGTAAAAAAAAAAATTAAAGGATTATCAAAGAGGCATACAGATTTGTAAGGAAAAAATACCTTTGCTTATGTTTAAGTTATTTGAAAGTTGGATGATGGCAGACTCAAGAATATTTCTATTAACAATGTTGTGTATATATATATATATATATATATATATATATATATATATATATATATATATATATGTGTATATATATATATGTGTATATTAAGGTGGAGTGAAAATATCATTTTTGGATTTTTAATTTACTTGAGTGTGGAAAAGTTGCCAATGGGCTTTAGAAACAAGCATGTGAAATTATAATACAATTGAAGCATTGCTTGATTGACCACCAGCGATTTTAATATATGGCATATTTCATGTTTTAACGATCGCTTTGCCCATCAGGAGTCATCCAAGATGCTGGTCTTTCATTCATGTTTATGCAAATAATTAACAGCTTAGTTTGCTGTAGACTGTGTTATTGCATACTTGAGGTTGACATTTAAGATTACAACATGTGTGGAATGTAAATTAATGGCAATTACAGAGGGTGGCCAAATTATTAGAGCTGATGTGAGTAAGTGAGATAAGAAAGAGTTTAGTTAACCATACATTGATTTAATGCTAGTTTCAGTGATGGTAGTGATTTGGTGCGATAACATATGCAGTCCGTGAGTCAGAGGGGATGGGAGATTGGGAGTGGGGAAGAGTGAGTAATATGCAAAGCGCGGCTGCTCCGCCAAGCTCAGTGCACATGTGGCAGTGAGAATTGAAGGTTATTTGTGCTGTTATCATCATTTTTTCGTGAAACTTGATATTAAAAGTAAGTTAATTACATATTGATATCTGTTTATAGGTGTTTGACAAGTGAGTGTGACAGTATTAATTTGATATTTCTTTTTCTTGCAGAAATTCTTTAATAGTCTTACATTGCTTACAATTTATAATAATTGTTTTTTTTTTTTCAGAATGGAAATTATTACGAGGGAGAAGGCGGCATGTGTGATTTTTGGCGCGCCACGCGAGATACCCACAAATGTTCTTCCCACCTACGCTGATGTTATGAAGGCTTACATCCATACAAGACAACAGCTGACAACGAAGAATAACAAATATCCACCGTTCGCCGAAGTATCAAAAAAAGTTTGCGTTGATGTTGAACTTGTTTGGGAGAAAGCGTCTCTTCCGACCGTGACGCACGGACGAGTGATTGAAACGCTCAGACCGTACAACGAGAAATACAAGAAAATCTTGAAACCATACAAGGCTCGGAAGGACAACGACAACTACAAGCAACAACTTGAACAGTTCAGAGAAGACGCAGATAAACTCTTCGACATTAGCAAATGCAAATGTGTAGATTTCGTCATGAGCTGTAAGTGCGAAAGAGCGGACAAAGTACCACTCAAAGAAAGAAAGTTTCTAGAGGACCAGATAGGAGCCAGAAAGATGATTATAGGAGGCATCGATTTGGTGGAAACAACAAAGCTACAGAAGAAAATATCCAGGAAAGTCTGTGAATCGAGAAGACACAGCATTCACCAAGAACAATCGAAGCAGCAATGCAATTTTGGAAGCTACAACGAGGAAGACAAGGACGACGACACCGACAACAGCGACGAAGAATACACCCTATCTAAGTCACACTGTAAACCTGATCTATCGACACTGGAGAGTAAACGTCAAAGAATGACGATGACTGTACGATTACCATGTTTGGCTAAAGCGTGCGATAGAACGGGCGTCTCAGATCGAGCAGCAGCCGTTATTGCCTCATCCGTGCTACAAGACATTGGAATTGTGTCTACAAATGACACCTCCAAAGTCATTGATCGTAGTAAAATTCGCCGAGAAGAAGTAGAACTCGTCAAGAACTGACA
>JAJOZX010010571.1:112500-119300 GCA_023014485.1 Bathynomus jamesi
CCACCCCCAAAGAAAGAAGTCGCACGGTGTCAAGTCGGGGCTCCTGGCTGGCCATTGATGTGGACCACGACGACCCATCCAACGCCCAGGGAAGTGGGCATCCAGCCACTCACGGACAACAAGAGCGAAGTGCGGAGGGGCGCCATCTTGCATAAATATCAGATCGTCGATGTTCTCCCATGTGCTGACAACCGGCCAGACCTCGTTTCGCAACATAGCAAGGTACCGCTCAGCATTCATGGTGTTGCGCAGAAGGAACGGGCCCACAACCTGATCTGAGGTCATACCACACCACACCGTTACACTGAACCGATTCTGCCGTTTTTCAGCGGTAACCGTGCGACTTCTTTCTTTGGGGGTGGGTAAAGGAAGAAGTCTACCGCACCAAACCGAGGACATTGGAAGAACTGGAGGACCGAATTCGGGAAGTCATGTCCTCCATCCCGCCGGAGTTCCTGCTAAAGTCAGTGGACGCCATTCCTGGGCGGCTCCAGAAGCTGGTGGAAAGAGTTGGAGCCCACATTGAATTTTAGAGAAAACCTACCATGTATGCCTACCTTTTCATATTATTTCTTCTGAAATAAATGGATAATATACGTGTTTTTTTACCAATCCAAAATAGGGAGCTGCTTTCCGCCCACCCTGTATAAGGCAACTAGGTGAACTGGGCTGTTTAAAAAAATTAGTTGCTCAAACCTACGACGGTGCTGCTGTTATGGGGAGCGATCTTAATGGAGTACAAACAAAGATTAGAGAAACTGTACTAGAGGCTATTTTTCTTCACTGCTACGCCCATAAACTTAATCTTGTTTTATCCCAAGCTGTCGCTGAAATTTCCGAATGTAATAATTTTTTTTCAGTATTAGGAAGTTTGTCATCATTTTTCAGCAGCAGTTCAACTAAGCGAACTTCATGCTTGACAAAGTTGTTGGAAAGCGTTTCCCCTAAACTGGCTCCAACGCGGTGGAACTATTCATCTCGTCTAGTTGAAAGAGTTAAGGAAAATAAAGTATAATAGATCTTTTAAAAAGCATTCTTGAAAACCCAAAGAAATTTGATGAAAAAACAAAAAATAGTGCACGCGGATTGCTTGCTGGTATCGATACTTTCGATTTTAATTTTTATTAGAAGTATTTTTCTTCAATTTTTCCTTTTCTGAATATCTATTTAATGTGCTGCAAACAAAATCTATGGATATTGTGTATAGCTCAATCACCGTTGAAAGCACTATGAAAAAAATCAAACAAATAAGGGATACAAAATTTGCAGATATGTGGGACTTGATAACAGAAAGATGTGGTGAACCTGTATGTAAAAGGAAACAGAGTCTTTCTCCACAAGAGAAGTATAGTCAACTATTTCATGAAATATCGATAATATACTTCTTCAAATGAAAGAGCGTTTCAGTTCAATGGAAAAATTGGAATTCATTGAGCTGTTAGATTGCAAAAAATTTGAGTTCTATGATGTTACTTTCCCAGAGAGAGCTTTTGAATCTTTGAAAAGAAGCTACAATTCATTTTTTGAGTTTCCTCGTCTCCGTTCTGAATTGTGTTTTATATTCGCACAAATCTTTTGCCAAAAAGAATGGCTGAGCTCCTAAAATATCTACTGGAAAGCGAAATGCACAAAGGTCTTAAGGAAATATATAAATTGACGAATTTGATTCTAACTATACCAATATCGACAGCAAGTGTTGAGCGATCATTTTCTGCGCTTAAAAGAATTAAAAGTTATTTACGGAGTTCCCAAAGTGAAGAAAGGCTATCTAATCTTGCCTTAATTTCAATTGAAAAAAATTTCCTCAAGAAGCTTATGGAGAATCGAGAGAACTTTTACAATTTGGTCATCGAAGAATTTGCAGGAAAACTAGGAGAGCAGAATTTCAATTCAAATAATGCTTCACAATTATTTAAGGTAAATTTTAAATTTGTATTTTTTCTTTAGATCAATTCGGTAACTACTATATATAAATATGTCTAATTTTTTGTTCGCATATTTAAGCCTAACATTAAATGAACTTTCCTTCAAAGAGGTCCCCAAAAGTTTGTAAAACACCTTTAACTTGCTAAGTTCTATGTAAACAATATGCAAAGTTTGGGCAAGAGGGTTAGGCGGATGTTTTTCTTCCATTCCATAACATTGCATGCCTGAAGAAAAATGTCACGAGTCGCCACTGGTGTATATACATATATATATATATATATATATATATATATATATATATATATATATATATATAATTTTATATATATGTGTGTATATATATATATATATATGTATATTATATATATATATATACATATGTTAACCCCTCCGTCTATGGCCCTGAGTCGGTTCGGAATCGACGGGGGTTCTAGTTAGGAGGCAGCAACCGATATTTCTTCTATAACATTCTAATTCTTTTCGGTCGCCTCTTGTTAAACTCTTGGCTACAGACTCGCCAGACTGTTATGCCAATATCTTTTATGGTGCTTGGGTTGTCTCTTTCTCTCGCTTATTAATTCTTCTCTTTTTATAATACTCTGATACTTTCTCTGATACTAAAATTATCGACTTTTCTTTTATAACTTGACTTAACTGACTAAGTTCTTCTGAAGAGAACAAGGCTTGAAGGGGAAAATAAAAAGTTTCTCTTGCTGTAATTTACTTCTAAAAATGTACAGTTAGTTCTCTGAATTTACAGGGGTAGAGGTTCCACCTCCTTCGACCATGGCTCAGGCCGGAATCTAAAAAGTTAAGGAGGCAAGGGGCGTCTGCCCCCTCCCCGCAGCAAGGCTGCTAACAAAGGAGTCCTAATGAAGTGCTATAATGAAGTGACTTGATGAAGAAGTGACTTAAAGAAGAAGTGCCTTAATTTTACAAGTACATGTATAATATAAACCTAAATGTTGGGGGACGACAGTTGAAGGTTAAGTTCCCCCCCTTTTAAACACATGATCAGATGGTTTGAAAAATTTCAACTAAAATTAATAAAAAAAATAAAAATAAAAACTAATCGTATATTTATGCCGAATCTTCATTTCTGAAGGCGATATCATTTCGTAATAGTACACATAAGTACAAATTAAGTACACGACTGAGTACGTATTAATTTTGGTTCAGTACAATTACGATTACAATTATGGATTACTTCACATTCGCTTATGATTGTCCATTACAGTTCTATTAAAGTACATTCTTACATTATAAATTAAATCGTTACATTTAATTACAGTTTCAATAAAGTACATTACAAGTTATTATTAATTACAGTTTCATTAAAGTACATTACGTTATATTAAATTACAGTATTACAGTTAATTACAATTAAACAGTTACTATAACTTTGTTTTGTTTTTTTACAGTGTTTCATATTAATAGACAATTTAGATGTTAGAAATATAATACAAAGTACATGACACATAAGAGATAATTTATTTACAAAATAATATGCTATAATATGTTATGAATTTGAAATCAGAGCGAACGGAGATATTTTATCTTTGAGGCGCTCGAATCTGTCGTAGTGAGCGGAATTCGATCTTACTAAGCATCTATGAATATCTTGCGAGGGGTGAACGCACTTGAAAGTAAAAAAATGTTGATAGAATTTGAATTATTTGATATTTTAGTCTGAAATTGACAATTACGTTTTTCCTGAGCACTTTGCTCTTTAAAAAAGATTGCTTGTCACACTACTTAGAACAAAAATTTAAAGAGTTCAACAAACGGAGGGACGGCATGTTCCTCATACATTACAATAATTACCAAAATCGTTACAACCTTTGTAAAAAACTGTTTTGGTTACAAATAATAAAATGTAATTTCACCTATATATTTTATACGCAACAATGCATGAAAAGGGAAAGACAAATCGGTGAATTTCCTTCTTACAAAGAAAGAAAAGGTTAAACCAAAGACGCAACCCGGTCAATTCAGGTTGAATTAAATTCTCTTTTACAACAAAAACAAGGTTGAATTAATTCTTAAATTACATTTTCTTAAATTAAATTCTCTTAACTTACAAAAAAAAGTTGAATTCAATTGACTGCATTGAAATGACTTGGGACTTGAAAACTAACTTCGACTTGAAAACTAACTTCGACTTGAAAAATAACTTCGACTTGAAAAATAACTTCGACTTGGAAAATAACTTCGACTTGGAAAATAACTTCGACTTGGAAAATAACTTCGACTTGGAAAATAACTTCGACTTGGAAAATAACTTCGACTTGGAAAATAACTTCGACTTGGAAAATAACTTCGACTTGAACTCTCTAACTTCGAATAAAACTCTGTCAAGTATTCTGAACCTAACTTGAACTCTAACAAGTATTCTGAACCTAACTTGAACTCTATCAAGTATTCTGAACCTAACTTGAACTCTTTCAAGTATTCTGAACCTAACTTGAAATTAACTGAAAATGGAAAATGACTGCACTGATCTCTATTCAAGTGGAGACGATTAACCTCTGTTTTGGTTGACCCTCTTGGTGCAACCGACTTACTTGAAATGCAATCAAGTATCTCTATAACTTAAACTAACTTGAAATTAACTGAAAATGGAAAATGACTGCACTTGATCTCTATTCAAGTGGAGACGATTAACCTCTGTTTTGGTTGACCCTCTTGGTGCAAACTTCTGACTTCAAAAACTGACTTAAAAAATGACTTAAAAAATGACTTCAAAAAATGACTTCAAAAAATGACTTCAAGTATCTCTCTAAATCTATAAACTCTCTATAACACTCTCTTTCTTAATTTGCAAGTCAATTCAATTCAATAATTTGAAAAAATTTGCAAACAAAAATAAAAAAATGTAAACAACATTTCACTCGAATGTACACGAAGGTACGATACTATTATGTTTGATACATAAAATAAAATTATTCTATACTGAATATAACAGTGAAAATAACTGAAATTAACTCTCTTGAAATTAACTCTCTTGAAATTAACTCTCTTGAAATTAACTCTCTTGAAATTAACTCTCTTGAAATTAACTCTCTTGAAATTAACTCTCTTGAAATTAACTCTCTTGAAATTAACTCTCTTGAAATTAACTCTCTTGAAATTAACTCTCTTTGAAATTAACTCTCTTTGAAATTAACTCTCTTTGAAATTAACTCTTTTGAAATTAACTCTTTTTGAAATTAACTCTCTTTGAAATTAACTCTCTTTGAAATTAACTCTCTTTGAAATTAACTCTCTTGAAATTACTGTTTCAATAAAAACAAATGTATCAATGGTGTCTGAAGTGTTCACTGTGTTTTGTGTTAAATTCTGGCTCAATACTAAATATTAACTGTTAATAATACGGACTTTTCAAGTGTTTATAAATTACTTAAAAAACAAACTGTGTACTTAACAAAATTTTCCACGGGCGAAATCCTCAGAGACGTGTCCTGAAGACGTCTTCCTGGCTACTTCTTCTTGGATGAAAACTAGGCGTGGAGAACTTGGAGTCGTGACACCGGTTCAAGGGTGGATGTTACGAACTAGAAGTCGTGACACGCCGGTCAACTGGTTTTATCCTGATGCAGGGTAATTTCTATCTTGCCCAAAGAGTGGCCTCTTCTTAAAATCTTCTTGTTAAAATCTTCTTGTTACAATCTTCTTGTTACAATCTTCTTGTTACAATCTTCTTGTTAAAATCTTCTTGTTAAAATCTTCTTGTTAAAATCGTCTTCTTAAAATCTTCTTCTTAAAATCTTCTTCTTAAAATCTGTTAAGATCCTGGCAAGGTCGCCAGTTTGTTAACCCCTCCGTCTATGGCCCTGAGTCGGTTCGGAATCGACGGGGGTTCTAGTTAGGAGGCAGCAACCGATATTTCTTCTATAACATTCTAATTCTTTTCGGTCGCCTCTTGTTAAACTCTTGGCTACAGACTCGCCAGACTGTTATGCCAATATCTTCTATGGTGCTTGGGTTGTCTCTTTCTCTCGCTTATTAATTCTTCTCTTTTTATAATACTCTGATACTTTCTCTGATACTAAAATTATCGACTTTTCTTTTATAACTTGACTTAACTGACTAAGTTCTTCTGAAGAGAACAAGGCTCGAAGGGGAAAATAAAAAGTTTCTCTTGCTGTAATTTACTTCTAAAAATGTACAGTTAGTTCTCTGAATTTACAGGGGTAGAGGTTCCACCTCTTTCGACCATGGCTCAGGCCGGAATCTAAAAAGTTAAGGAGGCAAGGGGCCTCTGCCCCCTCCCCGCAGCAAGGCTGCTAACAAAGGAGTCCTAATGAAGTGCTATAATGAAGTGACTTGATGAAGAAGTGACTTAAAGAAGAATTGCCTTAATTTTACAAGTACATGTATAATATAAACCTAAATGTTGGGGGACGACAGTTGAAGGTTAAGTTCCCCCCCTTTTAAACACATGATCAGATGGTTTGAAAAATTTCAACTAAAAATAATAAAAAAAATAAAAATAAAAACTAATCGTATATTTTTGCCGAATCTTCATTTCTGAAGGCGATATCATTTCGTAATAATACACATAAGTACAAATTAAGTACACGACTGAGTACGTATTAATTTTGGTTCATTACAATTACGATTACAATTATGGATTACTTCACATTCGCTTATGATTGTCCATTACAGTTCTATTAAAGTACATTCTTACATTATAAATTTAAATCATTACATTTAATTACAGTTTCAATGAAGTACATTACAAGTTATTATTAATTACAGTTTCATTAAAGTACATTACGTTTATTAAATTAAAGTTTTACAGTTAATTACAATTAAACAGTTACTATAACTTTGTTTTGTTTTTTTACAGTGTTTCATATTAATAGACAATT
>JAJOZX010010572.1:0-127531 GCA_023014485.1 Bathynomus jamesi
CATGTGCTCCAGGATCGATGGTCTCTTTCGTAGTGATGCAGCAGTGTCTCACATCTCCCCCCGGCAATCGTAGTCTGAGGTTCCAGCTTCTGAACCACCTGGATCTTGTACGGATACAGCTTGAGACCACGCCGCAAAATCCGTTGGATAGATGTCGCGCTGATGTTCAGTTCCGTAGCAGCTCGCCGAATGGACTTTCCTTGACTCTGAGTAAACGCCTCACGGACAGTTTCGACATTCTCCTCATTCCGCCCACTTCGAGGTCTTCCTGATCGTGGTTTGTCCTTTACGGATCCGGTCTCCATAAACTTCCGGTGGGTGGCGACGATGGTGTTCCTATCCGGTGCATAATGCTGTCCGTAGACTGCCCGGAATCGTCGCTGCACTTCGACCACAGATTGAAAAACCTCCTGCCGTGCAGCGATTTTACACCTCTGCTCTAGAGTCAGCATGGTAGCAGAAGAAAACGGAGCAAAACTTCAAATGTAGACTCAAAAAAATTCTCAACTACTGAGTAAGAGTTTACCACAAGATGAACGTCGTTGGTCGATTAGCTGCAAAGAAAATTGAAAATCAAATTAGTGAAGGACTTTTGAAACACCCGGTATATACAGTATATGGTTAGATTATATGGTTAGATTATATGGTTAGATTATATGGTTAGATTATATGGTTAGATTATATGGTCAGATTATATGGTCAGATTATATATGGTTATTATATATATATGGTTATTAGTACAACACAAGTACATGAGACATGACAAGATAATTTATATACAACATAATATGTTATATTACATTTTATGTTATAAATTTGGATCAGAGCGAAAGATGTTTATCTTAGAAACGTTTGGTTCTGCTGATTCGCGAATTTGAGCATTTAACTACTGTAAGCCTAATGAATGCCTTGTGAGGGTTGAACGCACTTAAAAAAAAAATAATAATAAAAAAAATGTATGTGGACGTATCTTACATGTACATAATCCAATAGGTTGTGTGCGTAATATAGAGACGCGTAAAATATGGACTGATAGGTTGATAGGTATCAGTAGACAATAGGTAGGAAACAACATAACTAATGATGTATAGAGAATGGTTTCTTTTTCTTATTATATTATTATTATTATTATTATTATTATTATATTATTATTATTATTATTATTATTATTATTATATTATTATTATTATTATTAAGGAATTTACCATACATTCAATACGGAAGATGTCCAAATACTAAACACGTGATTCAGTGTTCAAGGTATGGAAAACGTGAAGAGAATTAAGTTACTTTATGACGTCATAGTTATTGAATTTGTACGTATAATACAAATCATTATTAGGAAGATTTACAAGAACGAATTAGAGACAAGAGTGGGTATTAATGACTAAGAAGTACAACTGCGGGTTCCAATCCTGTTATATGCAATGTGTATGCATAATCTAGGGACGAGGGTAAGATGCAAGACAATCATAATTAATTAATAACTTCTATAACAAATGAAAATGGATACGACTAAACCATAGGTATGGTAGATCGTAGGGTTTTGACACGATCAAAAATAGGAAGCCACAAGTAAAATTATTATCCAAACTCGCGTTAAGTGATTTTGGTTCTTATGTAAAAATGAATATTGATTATTCATTTCATTTTTACATTGCTCTCCCCTTTTAAAAAAAAAACGATATTTATACAATAATGTAATAGGGTACCATTAATACAATACAAATGAGAAAATAACATCCTAACTACTTCAAGTTAGATGACGAATTTTTTTCTTTACATTACAAATTTTTATACAGAGCAAGTGAGTTATTATATAATATAAAAAATTCAAAGATTAATACTTCAATTTTAGACAAACAATTACGCTAGACAAAGAATGATAGTTAAATTTTTTACAATTTTTTTTTTTTCTGTGGGAAAAAATTATGTACATAATGAATAGTAGGTAAAAGGAAAAAAATATAAATTATTTTCCAAAGTTACCCTGATCGTGCAGTCTATAACTAATTTTATTGACTATTGTAGGTAAAAATCGAATTACGTAATGGATGATGTATAGACCTGTGGTCTAGTGTGTATTTGTGTGTATTAGATACAAAGTGTGTATCATAACTTTGAGGGACAGATTAGCGGAGAGGATTCTTAAATTAACTGAATAAATGCCTGAGCAAAATTTATATATAGTAAGCAAAAAGGCTTAGGACTATATAAATAGCAGAGTTAGCACCTACACGCTATGAAATAGTTTGTGATATCGAATGATTTTAGAATAAGGTTTGTATATATAGTATATATAGTGTGCATACATGCGTGTGTATGTGTAGAGATTTGGAAGGTTTTTGAATTAACAAAGTTTAAAAATAATGTATAATAATTTAAGATGGGTTTTAGGGTTATAAAATCTTTTGAGTCAATTATTGTTGTTATTATTATTATCATCATTATTATAAAATCCTTAAGTTCAAGGTAGTATTTAAGTATTTAGTTAAATCAGTTCCACGTATTAAGGTAATACAAAGAAATGTACTTAGAGGACTTACAATTGATGAAAGTAAATCTCACGGTTTAAAAATTGAATTTTTGAAGATGGAATTAAATTTGACTAGTAACATTCCTAGCTATATATGAACTATATAAACATTAACCAGAAGTATCGGTACGATAATTGAATTAAGAAAGTTAAGAATACAAATTAAAAATATAAATCAATTTATGCATTTTAATGAGCTAAACATAATTTTATAATATTCTTAAAAATAAAAGTAAATCGAACCTTAGATGAGTTTCGGCCAAGAATAAAAAGTGTTATTGAAATGGAAGGAAAGCATTTCGAACAATCTTTTCTTTTAATAATTTCAGGTAAATTTTACATTAAAAATTATTTTTATATACTAAAAAAAAATATTAAAAAGGTTTAATAATTTTTTGCATGTTAAGTAGAAAAATCATACTCTTTCGTTGAATGTTGATAGAATTTGAATTATTTGATATTTTAGTCTGAAAACTTGTTTGCATATGATAAATACATATGTTTTATTGTGTAGAAGTTTTATTAAAATTAAATGACAAAAAAAGAATAAACACAACTGAAATTTAGGGCCATGTGCGGTCCTACGGGTAAATTTCCCGACCATACAGAGCAAGATAAATTAGGTACATGATCGATTAATTATTACACTATTTCTGTCATCATATAATCGCAATAATTATAAAACTCGTTACCAACATTTGTAAAAACGGTTTTGGTTGCCAACAATAAAATATGTCATTTTACCTATATATTTTTATACGCAACAATGGCATGAAAAAGAAGACAAATCCGTCCATTTCCTTCTTACAACAAAACAAAGAAAGGTTAACTAAAGACGCAACCCGGTCAATTCAGGTTGAATTAAATTATCTTTACAAAAAAAAAAAGGTTGAATTAAATTCTTAAATTACATTTTCTTAAATTAAATTCTCTTAACTTACAAAGAAAAAGTTGAATTCAATTGACTGCATTGAAATGACTTGGGACTTAACAACTGACTTCTTCAAAACTGGCTTCTTCAAAACTGGCTTCTTCTAAACTGGCTTCTAAACTGGCTTCTTCTAAACTGGGGCGGTTGTCCCTCTTGGATGCAACCTATTGACTTGACCTCTTATCAAGTATTTCTATAAATCTCTGGGGCGGTTGTCCCTTTTGGCGCAACCTTCTGACTTGACCTCTTATCAAGTATTTCTATAAATCTCTGGGGCGGTTGTCCCTTTTGGCGCAACCTTCTGACTTGACCTCTTATCAAGTATTTCTATAAATCTCTGGGGCGGTTGTCCCTTTTGGCGCAACCTTCTGACTTGACCTCTTGCCAAGTATTTCTATGTCTCTGGGGCGGTTGTCCATCTTGGCGCAACCTTCTGACTTGACCTCTTGTCAAGTATTTCTATAAATCTCTGGGGCGGTTGTCCATCTTGGCGCAACCTTCTGACTTCAAAACTTATTTGCAACTTATTTGCAACGAAAACTGACTTGCAACTTATTTGCAACGAAAACTGACTTGCAATTTATTTGCAACGAAAACTGACTTGCAACGAAAACTGACTTGCAACTTATTTGCAACGAAAACTGACTTGCAACTTATTTGCAACGAAAACTGACTTGCAACTTATTTGCAACGAAAACTGACTTGCAACTTATTTGCAACGAAAACTGACTTGCAACTTATTTGCAACGAAAACTGACTTGCAACTTATTTGCAACGAAAACTGACTTGCAACTTATTTGCAACGAAAACTGACTTGCAACTTATTTGCAACGAAAACTGACTTGCAACTTATTTGCAACGAAACCTGACTTGCAACTTATTTGCAACGAAAACTGACTTGCAACTTATTTGCAACGAAACCTGACTTGCAACTTATTTGCAACGAAACCTGACTTGCACTTATTTGCAACGAAAACTGACTTGCAACTTATTTGCAACGAAAACTGACTTGCAACTTATTTGCAACGAAAACTGACTTGCAACTTATTTGCAACGAAAACTGACTTGCAACTTATTTGCAACGAAAACTGACTTGCAACTTATTTGCAACGAAAACTGACTTGCAACTTATTTGCAACGAAAACTGACTTGCAACTTATTTGCAACGAAAACTGACTTGCAACTTATTTGCAACGAAACTGACTTGCAACTTATTTGCAACGAAAACTGACTTGCAACTTATTTGCAACGAAAACTGACTTGCAACTTATTTGCAACGAAAACTGACTTGCAACTTATTTGCAACGAAAACTGATTTCTTATATCTCTCTAAATCTATAAACTCTCTATAAACACACACACTCTTAATTTGCAAGTCAATTCAAATTCAGTAATTGAAAAAAATTTGCAAACAAAAATATAAAATGTAAACGACATTTCACTCTAATGTACACGAAGGTACGATACTATTATGTTTGATACATAAAATAAAATTATTCTATACTGAATATAACTGAAAATAACTGAAATTAACTCTCTCTTGAAATTAACTCTCTCTTGAAATTAACTCTCTCTTGAAATTAACTCTCTCTTGAAATTAACTCTCTTGAAATTAACTCTCTCTTGAAATTAACTCTCTCTTGAAATTAACTCTCTCTTGAAATTAACTCTCTCTTGAAATTAACTCTCTCTTGAAATTAACTCTCTTTTGAAATTAACTCTCTTTTGAAATTAACTCTCTGTTACACTAAGAAAAATGTATCACTAGTGTCTGAAGTGTTCACTGTGTTTCTTGTAAATTCTGACTTAATACTCATTATTAACTGTTAATAATACTGACTTTTCAAGTGTTTATAAATTACTTAAGAAAACAAAATGTACTTAACAAATTTTCTATGGGGAAATCCTTAGAGACGTGTCCTGAAGACGTGTCTTGCTGGCCACTTGTTCCTGGATGAAAACTAGGCGTGGAGAACTTGGAGTCGTGACACACCGGTCAAGGGTGGATGTTACGAACAAGAAGTCGTGACACGCCGGTCAAATGGTTTTATCCTGATAAATCTTTTTATAAATCTTTTTATAAATCTTCTTTTATAAATCTTCTTTTATAAATCTTCTTTTATAAATCTTCTTTTATAAATCTTCTTTAAATCATCTTCTTATCCTGGTAAAGGGTCGCCAGTCTGTTAACCCCTCCTTCTATGGCCCTGATTCGGTTCGGATTCGACGGGGGGTTCTGGTTAGGAGGCTGCAACGGATATTTCTTCTGATACTTTTCTTCTATAATTTTCTAATTCTTTCTCTGATACTTTATAACTTATCGACTTTTCTAAGTTCCTCTGACGATAGCCCAACTCGAGGGGAAAATAAAAAGTTTCTCTTACTGTAAATTTACTTCTTAAAATTTACAGTTATTGCTCTGAATTTACAGGGTAGAGGTTCGACCTCTTTCGACCATAGCTCAGGCCGGAATCTAAAAATATTAAAGAGGCAAGGGCCTCTGCCCCCCCTCCCCGCAGCGAGGCTGCTAACCAGGGGAGTCTCTTAGCAGTGACCAACAGAGTCTCGTAATGAAGTGTCCTTCATTTTACAAATACATGTATAAAATATGCCTGAATGTTGGGGGATGGCAGTTGGAGGTTAAGTTTCCCCCCTTTTAAACACGATCAGGTGTTTGAAAGATTCCAATAAAGATTTTTAAAAAAAATAAATAAAAATAAAAACATCTTTTTTTTTTTTTTGCCACGTCTTCATTTCTGAAGGCGATTTCATTTCATAGTCGTACACAGTACAATTGAAGTACATGACTGAGTACATTTTTGTTTGGGTTTATTACAATTATGATTTCGATTATGGATTACTTCCCATACAGTTCTATTAAAGTACATTCTTACATTATATATAAAGTCATTACATTCAATTATAGTTTCATTGAAGTACATTACGTTGTTACCATTCTTAGTGTTTTTATATATATATATGGTTAGATTATATGGTTAGATTATATGGTCAGATTATATGGTCAGATATATATGGTTATATATATATGGTATTAGTACAACACAAGTACATGAGACATGACAAGATAATTTATATACAACATAATATGTTATATTTCATTATATGTTATAAATTTGGATCAGAGCGAAAGATGTTGTTTATCTTAGAAACGTTCGGTTCTGCTGATTCGCGAATTTGAGCATTTAACTACTGTAAGCCTAATGAATGCCTTGTGAGGGTTGAACGCACTTAAAAAAAAAATAATAATAAAAAAAAATGTATGTGGACGTATTTTACATGTACATAATCCAATAGGTTGTGTGCGTAATATAGAGACGCGTAAAATATGGACTGATAGGTTGATAGGTATCAGTAGACAATAGGTAGGAAACAACATAACTAATGATGTATAGAGAATGGTTTCTTTTTATTATTATTATTATTATTATTATTATTATTATTATTATTAAGGAATTTACCATACATTCAATACGGAAGATGTCCAAATACTAAACACGTGATTCAGTGTTCAAGGTATGGAAAACGTGAAGAGAATTAAGTTACTTTATGACGTCATAGTTATTGAATTTGTACGTATAATACAAATCATTATTAGGAAGATTTACAAGAACGAATTAGAGACAAGAGTGGGTATTAATGACTAAGAAGTACAACTGCGGGTTCCAATCCTGTTATATGCAATGTGTATGCATAATCTAGGGACGAGGGTAAGATGCAAGACAATCATAATTATTAATAACTTCTATAACAAATGAAAATGGATACGACTAACCATAGGTATGGTAGATCGTAGGGTTTTGACACGATCAAAAATAGGAAGCCACAAGTAAAATTACTATCCAAACTCGCGTTAAGTGATTTTGGTTCTTATGTAAAAATGAATATTGATTATTCATTTCATTTTTACATATATATATTATATTTAATATAATATATATATATATATATATATATATATATATATATTATATTTATATACACGGTGAACCAAAAGTAGGTGGACAGTAGGTTGAATACGGTTTGTGTTATATTATATAAACTATGGTGTTCATTATAACTATGGTGTTTGTGTTATATTATATTAAATATTATAACTAAATTTATTTAAATTTTATTTTGTATTATAGTATACAAAAAAATTAAATATGTATTCTCAAAATAAACGTTATCATTTACTGTCCACCTACTTTTGGTTCACCCTATATATATATATATATATTTATAAATATTTATGTTAACCCCTCCGTCTATGGCCCTGGGTTGGTTCGAAGTTGACGGGGGTTCTGGTTAGGAGGCAGCAACGGATCTGTTACTTGCAGTAGTTTCTTCTATACTACTCCGAGTTCTTCTTTAGTGGCTCGGAGGATTCTGAGAGGCTTATTAAATTCTTTGAGGTTTCTCTCCGATTCTTCTTGTAGCTTATCGGGAGATTCTAATGACTAAGTTTTCTGAAGAGAGCACGGCTCGAAGGAGAAGGTAAAGACTTTTTCTTACTGTGTTTTACTCCTAAACTGTTACAGGTAATGCTCAGCCTCGTAGTTGGTATCAGAACAAACATGGAAGAAATTGGTGGGCTTTATATACCCCAATTCTACTAACATCATCATTATTAAATGTTGAAGAGGCTGTATTATTTTTGCACAATATTTGAAAATAAAGTAAATCTTTTAGCTGTGTAAGGTTTAAAGGATAAACAAGATATTTGAAGATGAAGCCATATTTTTATCTTAAACTGCGTATTTTCAGATCTGATGTTATCATGATCTGCCAAGTTAACTAAAAGTGGAAATTGAAACTATGCATCTTTACACTAAAATATGCATATGAGTAAAATTAAAGGTTTAAGATTTACAATTAAATGCTTAGGCAAGACATGACTTCAACATTTATAATGAAGAAAGAATGTATACAAAACATGACATGGCAAAAGTTACTCAGGATTCATTATTCAGCTAAATCTAAAAAAATGATTATGAGATTTTAAAAAACAACAGGTTATCAATTATATGGCAAAGTAGAAAGCACATTAAAATTTATCACAACGGAAGAATAATAATAAAAATACATAACAACAGTATTGCCGATTCGACATTCCTTATGGCAACATAATGTCGGGTCGGACATTGAGTACATTGTAATTTTGGTCTACTGTAACTTTGATTATAATTATCAATTCATTTATTATCGTTAACTACAATTTCATTAAAGTACATTGACTACGTTATTTAGTACATTACATCATTAAGTACAGTTTCATTAAAGTACATTACATTATATTAAATTAAAATCTTACAGTTAATTATAATTTCATTGAAGTACATTACATCGTTTACCATGGTTAGATATATGGTTATTAGTACAACACAAGTACATGAGACATGACATACATGATATAACATAACGCATGATAATATTATAAATTTGAAATCAAAGCGAGAGGAGGTATTTTAACCTTCGAGTGTTCGAATATGCAAGTTCGCGAAATTCGATCACTTACCCTCAGCATTTTCGAGTTCATCTCGGGAGGTCAAATAATTAAAAATAGAAATGAAAAAATAATACGAGAACGTATTTTTGCGTTTTAGAACGAAGGCAAAAGTTTTGCATTTCATGACTGACACGAGTACAGATGATTATTTAATAAGATTTATATTGGATAATTGGTCAAGATAAGATATGAATGTAAGAATTATATTTATACTACATAACATATAAATAATGACTTCTAGAGGGTGTACAGTTTTTATTATGATATATAAATTTTCATACATTGCATACTAGAGATATGATGAAGGGAAATTAATGACGGGAAAATGGGACGTCATAGTTATTGAATTTGTACGTAGAGTACGAATCATTGTTAGGAAGATTTACAAGAACGAATTAGAGACACAGAGTGGGAATGTAAAGAGAATAAAGTTATTTTGTGACGTCATAGTGTATAAGTCATTATTACAAAAATCGAAATTTTACCAAAAACTCGCTTCTGCGATTTTTGGCTTCTCATGTAAAAATGGACATTCGAACATAAAACTATTGTTCATTGTTCACTTTTTACATTTATATATATATTATATATATTTATATATATATATATATATATATATATTTTTTTTTTTTTTTTTTTTTAAGTTCAGGAAGAACCGATTCGCCTCTATTTAAAAGGGCATATCTCAGCGGAAAAACAAAGAAAAAGGGAGAGGAAAGACAGAGGAAAAAGAAAAGGTGGAGGGGACAGTCGAAGTGGAAAAAGACCAAGGACTACAGGGTCGAGCCCCATCATCCTTGGGTGCTAGGGCCGGGAGGGCGCACGTGAAAATATATATATATATATATATATTATATATATATATAATATATATATATATATATTAATATATATATATATATATATATATTATACCCCAAATGGACAGGAAATTCAGAGAAATTCTAAAGCAAAAGATTTAGCCTGGGTTGTAATGACTGATGATGCGAAATTTGAAATACAAAATAAGATAGCAGTAAATAGAGCAAAGAGAGTAACTGGGCAGATACTGAGAACCTTTAAATATAGGGATAGAAATATAATAATTCCTCTGCTGAAAACACTGATCATACCCAAATTGGAATACTGCTCGGTCCTAACATTCCTCTATAAAAAAAGAAGACATTAGACAGCTAGAAGGGATTCAGAGAAGCTTCACAGCCAAGATCAAGGGGTGCAAAGAACTAAATTACTGGGAAAGGTTACGCGAATTAAACCTATATTCACTGGAAAGGATGAGAGAGAGAGAGAGACCATTATTTACACTTGGAAAATAATGGAGAAACGTCCCTAATCTTATTCTGAACCCTGTAACTCCCCAAACAACAGTGGAAAGTAGAAATGGAAGACTGTGTTGTGTTCACAAATTAAAGGCTGGACAGGGAACATCCTTTACCCTGAAAGAAAATAGTTTTATAATGTTATAATGTTTCAGACCAACAAAAACCCTAGGATCCACTCATGGCTAGTCTACATAACTGTGTTCATAATTGTGTATTGTGCATGTCCTCTGTGGTGGCGGAGGGGATCTACAATTTTATGTGGTTTCTGAACCACAAAGAACATAGAACATATGAAATTTTTATAGTGGGCACACTAGGGCCACTTTGGCCCATCGAGGTGGCTCCACTATGTAAAAACTGCCTGTACATCGGCAACAACCAATTTTTACAAAACTAAATAATTATCAATTTAAAACTAATTAATTATCAATTTAAAACTAAAGATAGAATCTCTGGATCCAGAGGATCAAGTCATAATAGACTACTATCCACAAATATGTTACACTCTATATCTATTTATAACCGACATGCAAATATATCAGATCCAAAGGATCCAGTCAATTTCATTATGGTATCCATCAATGCAAGTACCTTGCCAACCAAAAATAAGTCATGGTTAGTGATGTTAAAAAACGGGTTTTTTTTATGTCCATGTTGTTTTTTTTTGTTTTTTTTTGTAGTTTTATTTGTTTTTTATTGTTTTTTTTGTTTTTTTTGTTTTTTTTAATAATTAATATAGATATTGCCAATTTAATTATAAGGTATACTTTTGCAATGATATATATTATAAAAATAAATAAATAAATAATAAAATAGGCCATATGGTACCAGTATAGAATGTCCTTTTCAGCCTATTTACAGAAAAAAACTGGCCTCTTTCTTGCACTGAAAGTCTTGTATCTTAGATCCGTTAAACTTGCGAGAACACTGGCTGGGAGCTGACTGCCCATTGTCCAACCTTTCCAGGACTCTCCCATCCATGCCTCGGATTTTGAATCTCCCACTTAACTATCCTTTAGACCCGCGATGACATATTTTCCCCCCGAGACCATCCATATATATACAATTATACATACACCCATATACCAATATATACATAAATACTTATATACACATTTATATCTATTATATACCCCATACACACGCATACATCCAGAATTCCAGATACATACGCACGCATACTCACATATATACCTACACAAACTCATACACCTCTATTTCGCCCTTTCATTACCTCCGAAATCATTTAGCACATACAGTAATATCCATACAGCCAAAAGAAACCGATTAAGCACAGACAGAGCAGCAAAGCTAGTATTTATATCCCAAAATGCAAAATTCCAAGAAAGTGAAGTAAAACATGGTGCTACATTGGCTTCGTCAACATCCAAATCTGCAATAAGTACCAGTACCTGTGATATTGAAACTACAGTGCCCGCGAAAAGTATCCGATCACTCAAGAAAATACAATATTTTCCCTTGATATTCAGAGACACGTAATTGACTTTCTATTTGTTCTAGCGACATCTGGTAACTTTGAGGTTGCTCGCTGATATGAGAGCTATCCAACGCATTCTCAAATTAGTGTTCTGGTAGCCTTCGTTGCGGGTGGCTGTGTCTCAAATTTGTCAGATTTCACTGTTTGTGTAAATTTCTTGATATTTTTTTTTTTTTACAGAAAGTGGTGTAAATAAAATTTATATATAATGTGTGCTAAAAAACAACTTAAGAGTGATTGTTGAGGTGCTATTGTTACTTTGCATGCATGTGGGAAATCACAGAGACAGATAGCTAAGGAATTAAACATATCCCAAAGTACCGTTAATTTATGGGTTTCACGGGCTGAGAACAATGGTGGCTAACCACGCCAGTCCCTAAAAAACGATCTGGCAGACCGAGAAAAACAAATTCGCGAACAGACAAACTTATGAAACGTTTAGTATTGAAAAACCCAACAATAACTGCGAAAGAAATAAAATTTAATATGAATAATTTGTTATCTGGTGTTTCTGAATGAACTATCCAGGAGCGGGCTCCAAAAGAACTCGGATTACCATCTCGCCATGCTGCTAAGAAACCGTTCATTAATGAAAAAATGCGTAAAAACGTGTCGCATTTTGTAAAAAATACATTCATTGGACTGTTGATGACTGGAAGAAGGTTTTATTAGCGATGAGTCGACATTTTTGACATTCAGAAGTTGTCCAAAAAAGGTTCACCGGCCTATTGGCTCAAATAGGATGGACCCTAAATACACCTAAAGACAATGAAACACCCTCCAAGTGTGATGGGTTTGGGGTTGTTTCGGTTACTATGGGCGTGGAAACTTATATTTTCTTCCGAAGACACAACTATGAATGGTGCACGGTATTTAGCAATGCTACAGGATAAACTTCCAATGGCAATGGCAATCCAAAGGACAAAAACATACATGCATGATGTGTGCACCATGTCACAGGGCCAAAATAGTGACAAAATGGATTACTGACAATAAATTTGATATTTTGGATTGGCCTGGTAATAGTCCAGATCTCAATCCGATAGAAAATCTGTGGCTAATAATAAAAATAAGGTTGAATGCCACGACACTGGCTCAGTCGAAAAATTACAAGAGGCCATCAAAAAAGGTATGGTGCAAGGAAATATCAGTGGAAGTTTGTCAAAACTTGATTAAATCCATGCCAAAACGTCTAGAACAAGTCATCCAAACAAAGGACAGATGACAAAATACTAATATAAGGTTAGTATACATTTAAACATTGTTTTTTATGTAAAAAATACAAATTTTAAGGGTGATCGGATACTTTTCGCGGGCACTGTATATGCTCTAATCAATCTAGTGATAATGATTCTTCAATGGAAATAGAATCAGATAATGAAAGTTAAACAGCATTAGGTTAACACAAAGGTTAAAAAAAAAGAGATGAATATTTTTATTTTTTTTATTTTTCTATTTGAAATATATATATATATATATATATAATATATATATATATATATATATATCAAAACTATTGACTTCTCCTTAGGAAACGGAGCTTACAGATGAAAAGAAGAATCAACACAACGGCAAACATTTTCATTTATTTGTACATCAGACGTTTCGACAAATCTTTGTCATCATCAGTGAGTTAAGTCTTAAAACCTTAAAACAAAATTGAAAAGTGAAAGTTACATCAATACAATATTAAAACCATTAAAATTAAAACCTTAAAGCAAAATGAAAATTGCATCAATACAAAATTAAAATCATTTAAATTTTATCACTATAAAAACTAAAAAATTAAATTTCATCACTATAAAAACTAAAATTAAATTACCTCAATAGGTAAATACACAATGTTTACATCCACCTCCATACTTGGCAAAGTCTAAGGGAATACTGGATGGTCAGAGGATTAGAAAGGATATGTCTGTGAAAACGGTTGGTTAGTTTAAAAGAGTTTTAATTTGTAGTAATGAAAACGACCATCCCCTTCACAAACTCAGTTTGAAATTTTAACTAGATCCAATAACCGTACAGAACTCCGAATTTTAGAATCTTTGTACATCTATAGAAACAAACCCTCCCTTAATAATAATAGCTCATCCTACAAATTAAAACTCTTTTAAACTAACCAACCGTTTTCACAGACATATCCTTTCTAATCCTCTGACCATCCAGTATTCCCTTAGACTTTGCCAAGTATGGAGGTGGATGTAAACATTGTGTATTTACCTATTGAGGTAATTTAATTTTAGTTTTTATAGTGATGAAATTTAATTTAATTTTAGTTTTTATAGTGATAAATTTAAATGATTTTAATTTTGTATTGATGCAATTTTCATTTTGCTTTAAGGTTTTAATTTTAATGGTTTTAATATTGTATTGATGTAACTTTCACTTTTCAATTTTGTTTTAAGGTTTTAAGACTTAACTCACTGATGATGACAAAAGATTTGTCGAAACGTCTGATGTACAAATAAATGAAAATGTTTTGCCGTGTGTTGTTGATTCTTCTTCATATATATATAATATATATATATTATATATACCACACACACACACACTGGTATTCTTGCCAATCACAATTATATATATTGTTTTATACCAGTATTATGTATTTTTATTATGTAATATTACCAGTACCTGTGATATTGAAACTAGCTATATGCTCTACCCATCTAGTAATGATTCTTCCATGGAAATGAAGGTTAACAAAAAGGTTCAAAAAAGGTGAATTTTTTTTTTTCTATCTGGAATATATATACTGGTACTCTTGCCAATCACAATTATGTTATTGTTTGAAACGAGGAAGAATGTTTTATGTTTAGTTAAAAAATATATATACATATAAAAAATGAGGGTTTGTTTTTCCTTTCATTATATACTTTTTACGGATTCAGTTTTTCTAAAAGATGACTATATATACTAGGTATAACTGTATAAGCATGGTAGTATAGTAAATTATAGGTAATACTAAATAATATTAGATTAAAGGAAGAAAAATATGGAATAAGTTTTAAAAACAAAAAAACAAAAAAAACAGACTATCTTCGTTTTAAACAAAAAAAAATGACAAAAAAAAATGACACAATAAAAAACGACTCACATCACTAGTCATGGTCCATATCAATTGCGGACCAAGTCACAATTTACAACCATATACATTACAATATATATACTTAGGAGGAAAAGTGTAGGTGTGGCTGTAAAGACACTACAGTAATGTAGAAATGTGTGTGCACCCATTAGAGGACCAAAACTGTTTAATCAGCTGCCCAAACACCTAAGAAACGTAAGTGGTGTTGCAGTGGACATCTTCAAAAGAAGATTAGACACCTGGCTCAGAACAATCCCTGATGAGCCAGGCATACCTGGCTATGTGAGGTGGAGAGTAAAAGAAACCAACTCACTACACCAGGCCAACTTGAGAGGAGGGGTGACAAGCTTGACCTTCGTGAAATGAGGAATCATCGCATGGAACATTTGAAAGGTTGAAAGGAAAGGTGTGTGTGTGTATATATATATAATATAGAAGGGTAGGCTTCAAAAATAATTTGAATTATTTTGTATTATTTTGTACCTTTATAATAATTTATTTGCTGGTCCTACATTAGGGTGGAACCATTTATTCCTTCAGAAATAGTCTCCTGGTGAGTTGGTTCACATTGTCTGGAGTTGTCTTAGCTCACATTGGAGAAACTCCAGATATTGCTGCCTACTCATCATGGGAGAACAATTGTAGGAATAATAACTTGTCTATAAATATTGTAATTTGTAGTTGTAGATTTATTTTTCTCATGAGGTAATTATACCTTTAGTCCTTCAAATCAGTATTTTAGATAACTATTATGAATTTTTATTTAGTATAGGTTGTCTTTAAATTAGATTTAGTATACATAAGTTTCATTTTTGGTGAATGGCTTACAGGATGGAGATAGTCTGAACCATGTCCTCCCTATAAATTTCCACATCCTCGGGGCTTTTCCTGTTACCCACTCTTTTCTTTTTATTTACCAATCATTTGTTAAGTTGCATTTCCAGTCCTATCCACCCCCATGCCAGTGATCTCACCCTTCACTTTTCTACCCACTTCATGAAGCATCCCTCTCAACAGTCATTTCATGGTTAGCAAAGGCTGGCTATGGTGCGGCTGAACTCTGATCTTTCTACTATCTCTGAGTGGGGAAAAGAAAACCTTGTGGCTTTCAGTGCCTTCAAAACTCGCTTCCTTCATGTATCTGCTCATATCAATCTTCCCCATGAGTAATTGAGTATCCCCTTACCTTCAACAATACACAAAATCCTTCCTCTTCTCTTAACATTCTTGGTGTTTCCTTTTCTCATGATTTTTCCTGGAAAGATCACATATACTCCCTTTCTGAAACAGTTTCTAAGAGGTTACTGTATGTGTGCTGTACTGGCTTTGCAGTTCCTTCATCCCCACTCAGTTGCTGTCTCTGTACAGGTGTCTTTTCTGCCCCTGTATAGAGTATGCTTCTCATGTGTCAGGTGGCTCAGTCCACACACCTCTACTTGACTAGGTGGAATTAAAGGCTTTTCACCTCATCAATTCCCTGCCTCTTACTGACTATCTTCAATTCCTCTCTATTCACCACAATGTTGCCTCAATCTCACTTTACTATTGCTATTATAATGGATACTGCTCTTCTGAAGTCTAACTGCATACCTTCTCTTTTAAGGACAGCACGCAGTACCAGACTTTTGACACATTCTCATTCCCTTTCTGTCCAACTCTCTAATGTATGGGTTAATCAGTATTTTCAATATTTCATCTACTCAACCAGTCAACTCTGAAAAATCTTCAGTAAGTCTTTCTCCCTGTCTATGACCTCCAATCTTTCACACACACTGTCCAGACATCTCAAAAACCTTGGACCATGATTTTGGTTCCGTTGTTCCTTTATGGCAGGTTGTTTTTGTAGGCATTTGCCATTGGCCCCTCCTTCCTGCATAAAAAATAAAATTGGTGTACCAAGCCTGTGGCAAAAATGTATAGCTATTGGACTCAAGGAGAGTTGTATGTGTGCAAGAAACTAAGTCATTACTGGCTCATGACTCCCAGCAACAAAATGAGAGGGTCACTGCAGCTGCAGCTTTTACCTAGTGTACATTAGGACACAATCAGAATTTTATTATTGATATGAAGTAGAAATTGGTAGAAATAAGTATCACAATTTACAATATTACAATAATTTTTTCACAGAACATATTTATTTTTCCTGTTTAAGGCCTTTAAACTTAAACCAAATACCACAGTAATTATATTTTCTTTGATGAGCTCAAATCTAAATTTACATTGTTCAAATCTTGAATCCATTGGAAAATCATTGAATATAAATCCAAATCCATTAAAAACATTCCAAATTTGGATCCACCCACCGCTGTTGTGTATGGTATGTAATTTAGAAAACTGACATTTAACTTAGTTAAACTTTCATTATATCCTGATGACACATTCATGTGATGACTATGTTTGTATCTTAAAGATTGTGGTGATGATGTAAGGTGACACACAGACACACACACACACACCAAAACTATTTTAATCTTTGTCCATTACCAAATGAGAAGAACTTAAATATTATTAATGAAGATAATTAATAATTGTATACATGTTTGTTGATGATATACTAACTTTTCTCAATGTAAAATAGGTTTAGCCAGAACTCTTCGTACATGCGGTATACAGCTCTGCCCAGGGAGAATGTCTGCACAGAAAATTTGACACCCTGGAAGAAGCTTTTACCTTGTGATACAAAGGTTTGTCATGAGTCTCTCTCCCCTCTCTCCCAGTTCAAGGAGTTTACTGCAAGATAAATAGTCTTTTTAAATATTAATAACTGTTATGTCATATTGAAAGAAAAAATATAGAAATGGTTGTGTGTGTATATAGGAAGTGTATACTTTTTTCTAGAGTGGTCTGTCTACACTACTTCATCCAACTCCTTTGTATTCTGCTCATTATCACTCCTTGGCTTTGCATTTGAGGCCAGCATGTCAGGTAATTGTGAGCTGTATCAGAAAATATATATATATATATATATATATATATATATATATATATATATATATTATATATATATATATATATCAAAGCTATTGACTTCTCCTTAGGGAAACAGAGCTTACAGATGAACAGAAGGACCAACACAACAGCAAACATTTTCATTTATTTTTTATACTTCAGACGTTTCGACAAATCTTTTGTCATCATCAGTGAATTAAGTCTTAAAATCTTAAAACAAAAGTAAAAAGTGAAAATTACATCAATACAATATTAAAACCATTAAAATTAAAACCTTAAAACAAAATGAAAAATGCATCAATACAAAATTAAAATCATTAAAATTTCATCACTACAAAAATTAAAATTAAATTAAATTACCTCAATAGGTAAATACACAATGTTTACATCAACCTCCATACTTGGCAAAGCCTAAGAGAAAACTGGATGGTCAGAGGATTAGAAAGTATATGTCTATGAGAATCGGTTGGTTAGTTAAAAGAGCTGTAATTTGTAGGATGAACTATTATTGTTAATGGAGGGTTTGTTTCTATAGATGTACAAAGATTCTAAAATTCGGAGTTCTGTGAGGTTATTGGATCTAGTTAAAATTTCAAACTGAGTTTTGTGAAGGGGATGGTTGTTTTCATTACTATGGTTTCTAATTGCAGATTGTGGAGGGCTACTGACTACTGAGGGGACGGTTGGTACAGACTGACAAGCCCAAATGTTGAGAAAGGCGCACCTCCAGTTGGAGTTGAGTGCTGCCAATATACGCAGCCTTACAGCTGTCGCACGTGTATTTGTAAACAACATTGGGGCATACAGTTTTGGGGAATTCATCTTTGAACTTTAAAAAATTTGATAATTTAAGTGGGTTGACGAAGGTGAATCTAAAATTTATTTGGGGATAACTAGACTTGAGCAGTTTGGACAATTCACCTCAAATACGCAATGATAAATAACCATAAAAAGGTAATTTAATATATCTGGTTTCTTTTTGTACTGTAGTTATGGGGAGTTTAGTATTAAAAGTGTTATTTAAAAATTTCTTTAATTGGTTATCAAAAAGATTAGAAGGGTAGTAATTATTAATAAAGTACTGTCTTAAAAATTTAAATTCTTCGTTTAATGAAAAGTAATCTGAACAAATACGGTAACTTCTTGTTAATAATGTTACTATAGCACTAATCTTATATTTATAAAACATACAACTTAAATAATTGGTTCCCAAGCCAGTAAAAGTTTGTTTTCGAAATAGTGAAGTTTGGAACTTATTACGAGCCTGTTTTAAAGTTCAAAGATGAATTCCCCAAAACTGTATGCCCCAATGTTGTTTACAAATACACGTGTGACAGCTGTAAGGCTGCGTATATTGGCAGCACTCAACTCCAACTGGAGGTGCGCCTTTCTCAACATTTGGGCTTGTCAGTCTGTACCAACCGTCCCCTCAGTAGCCCTCCACAATCCGCAATTAGAAACCATAGTAATGAAAACAACCATCCCCTTCACAAAACTCAGTTTGAAATTTTAACTAGATCCAATATTAACCTCACAGAACTCCAAATTTTAGAATCTTTGTACATCTATAGAAACAAACCCTCCATTAACAATAATAGTTCATCCTACAAATTACAGCTCTTTTAACTAACCAACCGATTCTCATAGACATATACTTTCTAATCCTCTGACCATCCAGTTTTCTCTTAGGCTTTGCCAAGTATGGAGGTTGATGTAAACATTGTGTATTTACCTATTGAGGTAATTTAATTTAATTTTAATTTTTGTAGTGATGAAATTTTAATGATTTTAATTTTGTATTGATGCAATTTTCATTTTGTTTTAAGGTTTTAATTTTAATGGTTTTAATATTGTATTGATGTAATTTTCACTTTTTACTTTTGTTTTAAGGTTTTAAGACTTAATTCACTGATGATGACAAAAGATTTGTCGAAACGTCTGAAGTACAAAAAATAAATGAAAATGTATGCCGTTGTGTTGGTCCTTCTGTTTATATATACAGTATATATATATCAGTGGTGGGCACTGTTAACCAAAAAGTTAACTTCGTTAACCGTTAATCCGTTAATTCGTTAAACATGTAATGGAAGTTACAGATAAACCGTTAATGTTAACTTTTATTATAAAAAAATGAAAATCACAATATATACAGGGTGTCCGAGAATTATCTGTACAATTTTTGGCTGTTATTAAAAGTCAACCATGAAGTGTAGAAATTCCAGTGTTGTCCCATTTTACAGAGAATCTCATTAAGTTTTTTCTGATACCAAGTTTTGACAAGTTTTTTAGAAATTCCAGTGTGTCCGAACATTATCTGTACAATTTCATCTTTTAATAAAATTCTTGATAACACGTAAAATTCTTAAACAAGATTATTTAGAATCTGTATTTTCAAAAGTTTCTTTTATTAAAGTAACGTTGTTACAAACATTCGATATGTGCACCATTAGTGATTCGCAAAACATCCAATCGATACTCCAAATGTTGCCATGTACGCTGCAGCATATCCACATCAATTCGCTCAATAGCAGCTGTGATTCTTGCTTTTAAATCATCAATGTCTGTCACCCACGTACATTTCTAAAAAACTTGTCAAAACGTGGTATCAGAAAAAACTTAAATGAGATTCTCTGTAAAATGGGACAACACTGGAATTTCTACACTTCATGGTTGACTTTTAATAACAGCCAAAAATTGTACAGATAATTCTCGGACACCCGGTATATAATTTAATTTTCCCTCTTCTTCTCATTCTCCATTTTGTCCATGAGATGCATGTTGCCCTTCATGAAAATTAGCATATCAAAGTTTTCATCAGACAGGGATGATCTCTTGACCCTCAGGATGTCCTTGCCCATAGAGAACAAACGCTCCACTGCAGCACTGGAGGGGATGGCTGTGTTGAACTTGATGAACAAGTCCACCAACACTTGCTCACCCAAGAAGGCAGCATCTGTCAGCAAGTCCTTGGAGTTGGTCTCCAGCCAGGTCTTGACCAAGTTCTGGGCCTTGCCCTTGAGTGACCTGTGGCTTCTGCTGCTCTCTTTTGTCTGGATGACAGCACTGAAGAAGTCATCCTCCTCCTCCTCCTCGTTGTTGCTGCCCACTTCGTTGGACTGCTGTTTCATGGCCTCCTCGACTGTACCCTCCATGCTTTTCCTCACCCTGGCGACCTTGGTGTTGTCATACTTGTCCAACCAGATGAGGCAAAACCTGGGATGGAAGGCAGCAGCCAGCTGGCACTGAAAATAATAGAAACTTTTAAACGTTTATTTATGATTTTTTGGGGTTAACGGACTTGAGTTAACGGAAGTTAAATGTAACCGAAGTTAATTAGTCCGATAATGATTTTCAAAGTTAACTTAAAAGTTAAATCGTTAACGAAAAAGTTAACTTCGTTAATTAACGATTAACGGATTAATGGTTTGTGCCCAGCTTTGATATATATATATATCAACGTAAAGAACGACACTAGTATAGGAGATATTCCGCGCAAGATGAGAGAGAGAGAACGAAACAAATGAAAAAATGAGGTAACCACCCAGGAATCGAACCCGGGATCTTCCGATTGCCAGTCAGATATGATAACCACTACACCATGGGCCTCACTCATTCAAATGCCGTAATTCTTCTACATACGCGCAGTTAAAATGTATATAATGTTATGGCATGCGGGAGGTGCCCCCTTGCGGCATTGGTTTCTGCGCGTATGTAGAAGAATTACGGCATTTGAATGAGTGAGGCCCATGGTGTAGTGGTTATCATATCTGACCGGCAATCGGAAGATCCCGGGTTCGATTCCCGGGTGGTTACCTCATTTTTTCATTTGTTTCATTCTCTCTCTCTCTCATCTTGCGTGGAATATCTCCTATACTAGTGTCGTTCTTTACGTTAATTATACTGCGTGTTTGCAGTTAAAATATATATATATATATATATATAATATATATATATATATATATATAATTTGTAAAGAACAACGCTTGTGTAGAAGAGCATTCTTCACAAGATGAGGAGGGAGAACGAACAAATGAAAAATGAGGTACCACCCGGGATCATCCGATTGCCGGTCAGATATGCTATTTGACTGGCAATCGGATGATCCTGGGTTTGATTCCCGGGTGGTACCTCATTTTTCATTTGTTCATTCTCCCTCCTCATCTTGTACGGAACGCTCTTCTACACAAGCATCATTCTTTACATTAATTATACTGTGTTGTTTGCAGTTAATATATATATGTATACAGTATATGAGAGAGAACTAAAATTATGTGCTCAGGTGCTTTGTTCTAAAATTAAAGTGACTGTAATGTTTCCTTATTTAGAAAACTGTAAAAACAAAAATATGGAAGTCTATTATAATTAATAGGTGGAAGTATGTGAAAAACCTGTACTGGAATTGGTTCAGTCGTTATCTCTGGTACAAAGACTCCTTCATGAAATGGAAGGAAAACAAGATTGGACTCTTCGAAGACTCTTTTCTACTCCTCTCATCTCTGTCTGTCCCTTGGCCAAAAGCTCCCACATTTATGTTGATATCACTGACAATGAAGTAAGTTCATTTCTTTCTCTGTATGGATGAGTGACCATCCTCTGCATCCAGATGATGTAATGAGCTGTCGTTTGGACTACATAGCTGTAGGTCCCCTTCATCACATGATGTTTGCCATTATGGAGGAGATTAAATGCCCCAAATCATCATCATCATCATCATCATTATCATTATCATTACTTTGTCATAAACTAACCCACTTTTTGTTATACTCTTCATACTTTTTTTTTTCATCCTCTCCTTACTTGCATGTCTGTAGTTTGCATGGTATGACAGTGTTTCTTTGAGTTAAGACTGTGTTTGCATGGTTTGACAGTGTTTCTTTGAGTTAAGACTGTGTTCGCATGGTTTGTAAGCATTCTTATTTTACTTCTTTTCATCTTTCATCCCTTTCCTATTCTCTTCGACTATTTTTCTGACTTGTTGGCAGTGGCTGCGAGTGATGGTGGTGTCTCTTTCTCTCTCTTTTTCTGAATGAATGTTAACCCATGAATGATAGGTTTTTGCTACTTAGTTAACTCCCTACTCTCTTCTTTTAACCCCCTACTCTCTTCTTTCTGTTGGGCTAACCTTAGAGTGGATCTTAGGGTCTTTGTTAGCCTGAGCTTCTGTAGATCATGATGTTATCGTAGGCCCATTAACAAAAATTTTTGATAAGTCACTGGAAGCGGGAATTATTCCTGAAGACTTCAAATTAGCTAACGTTACTCCCATTTTTAAAAAAGGCAACAGCACAGTAACTAGCAATTATAGGCTTATTAGCTTAACGTCAATTGTCGGTAAACTTTTGGAATCTGTAGTTAGGGATCGTATCGTCGATCACTTAGAAAGTCGCATTTTGATTAATAGTAGTCAGCATGGGTTTCAAAGCCATAAATCTTGGCATAAAGAGAGGATGGCTGACATATTTATTTAGTTTAAAAAAAGCATTTGATACAGTTCCGCATAGAAGATTAATTGCGAAGGTTAAAGCGCATGGTATACATGATCAGGTAGCTAACTGGTTAGTGGAAGAGCTTCATGCCAGGAAACAGAGGGTCATTGTTAATGGTAGGGAATTGGGGTGGTTGGATGTAAGTAGCAGTATCCCTCAGGGTTCACTGTTAGGCCCATTGCTATTCATAATCTACATTAATGACATAGACGTAGGCTTGGCCAGTAATGTGTGACAATTCGCAGATGATACTAAAATAGGCATTAAAGTTGTTAACATGGATGATAGCAATTGGCTCCAAGATGATGTAAATAGGATTATGGAGTGGACAGATAAGTGGCAGATGCAATTTAACGTAGACAAATATAAAGTTTTGCATATAGGTTCTTGTAACAACAATTCTACAGATCTACAGAAGCTAAGGCTAGCAAAGACCCTAAGATCCACCCTAAGGTTAGCCTGAGAGAAAGAAGAAAGTAAGGGGTTAAAAGAAGAGAATAAGGAGTAAGTAAGTAGCAAAACCTATCACTCATGGGTTAAAATTCATTCAGAAAGAAAAAGAAATACACCACCACCATCCGCCGGCCACTGCTGACAAGTTAGAAAAATAGTCAAAGAGAATACTTCCAGCTGTTGCAGACCAGTCCTCCACTCCTTAGGGAGGTAGAGGATGCAGCCCACTCTGCCGGAAAGGGGTGAAACATGAAAAGAAGTAAAATAAGAACGCATTACAAACCATGCAACACATTTTTAACTCAAACACTATCATACCATGCAAACTACAGACATGCAGTGAAGAGAGTTACAGACATGCAGTGAAGAGAGTTACAGACATGCAAATAAGGAGAGAGAGAGAAAGAAAAAAGAAAGAATAATGAAAAGTGGGTTAGTTTACACTACAAGCTACATCTAAGTTTGAGTTAGTCTAATTTTTTTTTTTTTGCTGGCATCACACGCTGGCATGTCACAAGCTGGCATTATCATCAACAGATTCATCCTCGATCACCACCCCCAGAGCTCCTGTTGCTAATGGTTTTATTATATTAAACAATGCTAATAATTCTAACGAGGGTGAGGGAAAAGGGGGTGGCTCGGAGGGAAAAGGGAGATGATAGACAGTTAATGAGAGTTGACGAGGAAGTAGATTTAGGCATATGCGTATCTAAGGATTTAAAAGTTAGGAACCAGTGCCTGGAGTCTTGCGCAAAAGCTAATAGGATGTTAGGCTTCATAGCGCGTAATTTCAAATTTAAATCAAAGAATATTATATTGCCCCTTTACAAGTCCCTAGTCAGGCCTCACTTAGAGTATGCCATTCAGTTTTGGTGCCTGTATTTGCATGAGGATATTGATAGGCTAGAAAGGGTTCAGCGACACACCACAAAACTAATTCCATCACTACACAACAAGTCTTACGAAGATAGGATTAAAGAGTTAGACTTGCATTCACTTGAAACTAGGAGATTAAGGGGGGAGCCTATTGAAGTTTTCAAAATCATTAATAAAATTGATAATGTAAATTTTGACATTGTTCATTTTCGATAATAGCAATACTCGTAATAATTTAAATTACGTGGCAGACATTTTATTACTAACATCGCTAAAAACTTTTTTTACGTTTAAAATAATTGATAAATGGAATAATCTTCCCGCGTCTGCCGTGAACTCTACCATCGTTAATATGTTTAAAAACTGTTTAGATAGGCATTTTAAAAATAATATTGTCATTTAAAATAATGAAACAATTAGCAACAGGAGCTCTGGGGGTAATGGTCAAGGTTTGAGTCTGTTGATGAGTAATGCCAGCTTGTGATGTGCCAGCGTGTGATATGCCAGCAACAAAATTATATTAAAACAAAAAAAATTAGACTAACACGAACTTAGATGTAGCTTGTAGTGTAAACTAAACCACGTTTTGTTATACTCCATACTTTTTTTTCTTTTCTTATCCTCTCTTTACTTGCATGTCTGTAGTTTGCATCATTTGTAAGCATTCTTATTTTACTTCTTTTCATCTTTCACCCCTTTCCTTTTTCTCTTCAACTATTTTTCCAACTTGTCAGCAGTGGCTGGTGGATGATGATGGTGAGTCTCTCTCTTTTTCTGAATGAATGTTAACCCATGAATGATAGGTTTTGCTACTTACTTAACCCCTTATTCTCTTCTTTTAACCCCCTACTCTCTTCTTTTCTGTCCACCTTAGAGTGGATCTTATGGTCTTTGTTAGCCTTATCTTCTGTAAATCATCATCATCTCTTAGTATCCTGTTTTAGTTTTCCATATTCCATATTTTCACTTGGTTGCAATTTTGAACAAATTTATTTATAGCATAATTAAAATATAAATGAATTGGCTGAAAGAAATTCAAATGTGCTTTTGAAATGTTGGCATTAGCTAACACACTATATTTTTATATAACAGGATTTCAGTAAGTTCACTCTCCAGCCTACTCCTACATCACTTGAAACAGATGGTGAAGGGAGTGCCAGACGATCTTATGCCATCTATGATGTTTTAGAAATTGTCATGCAGGATCCATTCATTCTGGAAGCGAGGTATCCCTCCAAACACATCTTTGGCATTATCCCTGCACCCAGTCTTCACGTCTCAAGATTTGTCACAGGTTAAGGCCATTATTAGTCGCAACAAATCTGTTACTTTATATGTTCAATTGTCATGAAGCTCAAGGTATCATCTATAAAGTATCAGCACCAGGTCAATAAATGGGCTATCATTTCTTTTGTGTGTTTTGATAGGTATCACTGTTTCACCAAGTGTACTTAGTGTTTATATTTTATATATCTTTATCACCATCCACCCTGTTAGGAATGGCCTGCCAGGTAACAAGCCCCACGAACATTCTCCAGGCCGACTGATCCTGATAGAGTTGACTCTCCTCCACATCTATGGTTCTTCCTCTAGCACTGGTAGCTTCTTGTATGGTATATCTCCATCTTTTCTTTGGTGTTCCCACTGGTTTCCTTCCTCTCGGTGTCCAATTATAAAATTGTAGTGGGTACCTTCCTCATTCTTCGTATATGGCCATACCATCTTAGTTGGTTTTTCTCTGTACAAGTTAATACTGACTGCACTCCAAGTTCTTGCCTTATTGTCTTCTAATTCTGTCCCTCAAGATTACACTCCTTATCAACCTCAAAACTCGCATCTCCGCTGCTTCAATCCTACTCTTTTGAGAAGTGTTCAAGGCCCAACACACTATTAGTATCCATAAATTAATATTGGGTGGAGAGTCGTGGTGTATATTAAAATTTTCACCCCAGTTGGTACATTTTTTTCTCTCAGGGTGGGACAAAGCATCCCCACATTTCCTCGAACTTCCCAATTCTTTCTTTTAACTCTTCTCCACTACTTCCTTGCTCACAATCACTCCTAAGTATTTGAACTTATCAGCCTGGTTTAGCTGTGTTTCCCCTATTTGTACATTTATGTTCTCTCTATTCCTTGATAGTGCCATCACTTCGGTCTTTGCCCTGTTGATCTTTATGCCATGATCACTCATAATTTCATCCCATCTTTGTAGCACTCTCTGCGTAACTCCTCAAGATCTCTTGTTATCACCATTGCATTGTCTGCGTATACGAAAGTGTGTTCTTTATCTTCCTGAGTACAAATTCTTTTCAAACATCTATCCATGTAGAGAATAAACAATAGTGGCAAAATCATGCTTCCCTGTCACACCCCTGTCACCACATTAAACCAATTTTCTCTTCCTTCATTTCATCTTACCATGTTACTGCATATTTCATACAAGCCCTTGATGACCCTTATCAATTTGACTTTATACATTGGATCTTACAACACCTGCCATAATCTATTTCTTGGTACCTGGTCAAAGGCTTTTTCTAGGTCTATGAAAGCAATGTACGCCTTTTTATTCCACTCTATACTCTTCTCTGTTATCATTTTCAACGAAAAAAAAAACCAAGTCCATAGTGCTGCTGTTGGGTCTAAACCCATGCTGCCATTCTCCAATTGATTCCTCCACCATCGATCTTAGTCTCTTCTCTAGGATTCTTTCATAAATTTTGCTTGCGCAGGTAAGAAGTGAAATTCCTCTATAATTTTGACACTCGTTTATCGCCTTTTTGTATACCGGGCATATTATTGCTTTACTCCACTCAGATATGGTACACATTCCTCATTCCATGCTTGGTTAAACACCTGTGTCAAACCATCCAGCAAGTTCTTCTCCAGTTTTATAGAACTCATTACTAATACTATCGATTCCAGGACTCTTGCCATTTTGAAGTTTTTTAATTGCATTTTTTACCTCGGTAATACTAATAGGTTGGTCTTCATCCGACTCTTCTTCCCGTGCTCGTATCTGCAGATCTTCATCTTGCTTTTCGTCCCATACTCGTACTTCTGGATCTTTTTCTTCTTCCTGCAGTACCTCACTCACTACATTTAGTAGTTTGTTAAAATATTCTTTCCATCTATCTTCCATATCGATAGGGTCAATTAGGGGCTCTCTCCTTCTTTACTTAGTATTGAATGAACCTCAATATTATCTCCTATATTTTTTCGCCATTTCATAAATTAATTTTTTCGTACCTCATACCTTCCTGTAGGTCTTGTCCAATTCTTTCTCACTGCAAAATCCAACAGTCTACCACCATCCGTACTTCTTTCCCCTATCCCAAAAGCTCCAACAACAGACACTAATCCATTTCTCTGATAACCCACATGCATGTTCAAGTCTCTCATAATAATTTTGATTGTGCTTCTCATCCTATCATATACATCTTGTGGATTTTCTAAAAATTCCGTTTTTCCTCCATTGGTCTCGCATGATGGGGTGCGTACATCTGGATAATGCTCATCGTTTTATCTTTAAGTCTTAAAGTGATAGCCATTATCCTCTCATTAACAAGTACTGCATCTATTACTTTTTGTGTAATTCAGGTTTGAAAATGGTCACCACTCTGTGTCTTTTTTCACCCTGTCTTTTTTTCACCCTGTCTTCCTTTGTACATCATTACATAATCTTTGTGCAGAGTTTTTATTCCCTCTCTGAGATACCTAACCTCATACCCACAGAATGTCTAGTTGTCTTTCCTCCATCAATTCAACCACTTCCTCCTCTTTACCTGTGAATGTGCTTGCATTAATAGTGGCAATTTTATATTGGTTATTCCTTTCTCATAGTCTGTTTCCATGCCAAGTCATATATCGAAAGCTCGACCAGTTCTGAGGCTCATCATTGGTTTCACGAGCAATTAAATTGTTGCCTGAGCAACTCCACCAGCGGCTTGCTAGGCCTGTCCTGGCTTCTAGAATAGCTAGCACTTTTAGCGACTACCCACGTCCAACCCCCTCATTCGAGGTGACAAAACAGGAAATTTTCACCTGTTCCGAGAATAAGGAACATAGTACATTCGGGCTCCTACACTGTGACAAAGTAGTGCCAGCATGGGTAACAGATATTGTTGATACCCAAATAGGGGTAATAGGGGTTTGGTGTTGGAAGTTACTTTTTTCTAACTAATTACAGTTACTAGTTAGTCTCAAAAAAGTAACTAGTTACTAGTTTGTTTCAACATTTTTCCTGGTTTAAGCGAGCATCTGATCCTGATAAAAGTACTTTCCTTGACAAGTGATGCTTGCCAAGATTGTTCATTTGTTTCAAAATGATTGTGATTTAACGAATAAACAAGATTTTATCATATTAGCATTAGATATATGTTGTTAATAAGTTTGCACTGTGCACAATATGTACATCAAGCAAGGCTTGTGAAAAAAGAAACTGTAGATACTAATTTTTTTTCCTCAGAAAAAAGTAACTTTTTTTCCTTTATTTTACCGCTGATACATACCTAGGGAAAGTGGTACATATCTCGGTGGAAAAAAGTAACTGGAAGAAGTCACAAATATTTATGATTTTTTGCAACTAGTTGGTTATAATTACTCAGCCAGAAAATGCAACTAGTTTGTGTTAGTTACTCAAAACAGTAATGATTACTGAGTAACAAGTTATGTCACCACTGTGTACATACTACATACATACACAGTGCTGGCTCATGACTCATATATATATATATAATGATTGGGGTTGTTGAACCTCATTTGCAACATCTAAGGTCATATGACGTAGGGGACCTACAGCTTTACGTGGGATCCAAACCACAGGTCGCTACATAATCTGGACACAGAGGATGGTCTCCCATCCAACTACTACCCAGACCCAATGTTCCTTAACTTCGCTAATCAACAGGAAGCGGTGTTACGACATTGGCTATGATGTAACCCATATATATATATAACCACTGAAAGACGCTTTGAGGGGTCAGCAATTCCAAGGCGATGATGACCTGGAGGAGGCGGTGCATGATTGGCTACGCACACAGCCAAAAACATTCATTTGTGATGGCATTAGGAAGCTTTTATCAGGTCATCCCTTAAGTAATGTCGTTTTTTAGATCGGAATTTGAAGGACAAAAAAAACTCTACAAACTTTTTAATCTAGTATATATTTTCCATCGGAATCAATGACACTCTGCCAATGTCCTACAAGCTTTTCAATGCCATGTTTATAAAATTCAGGCAGTTTTGAGGCAAAAAACGTACAAAGACTGGTGTGCAGGTCAGGTCATCTAAGGAAGTATACTGTTTCTCGTCAAGATAGTTTTGCAGACTCCTGAAGAGATGATAATCTGAAGGCGCAAGGTCTGGAGGATGTGGAAGTTTTTCCCACACAAGCTCCTCAATTTTTGCAGAAGTGATCCAAGTGGTATGAGGATGTGTGCTGTCATGGTGGAACACGATTCCTTTCTGATTAACCAAAGGTGGTCTCTTTTCTTTTAGTGCAGTGTTCAATCAATCCAGTTGTTGATAGTAGACTTGAGCGGTGATTGTTTGGTTGTGTGGTAAGGTTTCAAAGTGTGTTACACCACCTTTATCCCACCAAACACTAAGCAACACCTTCCGAGGGTGAAGATTTGGTTTTGGCTGTGGTGTCATTGGTTCTCCAGCACAAACCCACTGTCGACGGTGCTTAACATTCTGGTACAGTATCCACTTTTCATCACCAGTCACTAAACGGTGCAAAAACGGATCTTGGAGTTCACAGGAATGAAGAGCTGTGCTAATGTTTACCCGCACCCTCAGATTGTCGACCAACAATTCATGTGGCACTCATTTTCCTAACTTAGGCACTTTCCCGAGTTGTTGCAAATGTCGATGGATGGGGATGAATTGAGTTTCTGGGCCAATTCTTCGACAGTTGTTGAACAGTCTTCAAGTGTAGCTAACAGCAGGTCATCATCAAACTCAGCAGGGTGTCCAGAGCATGCTGCATCTGTCAAACAGCAGTCACCATTACTAAACTTTTGAAACCATCTTTGACATTTCCTCACATGCAGAATATCATTGCCATAAACTTCCTGAATGTTTCGCGTTGCTTCAGTAGCACTCTTCCTTTTTTTGAACTCGTAAAGCATTATATGCCTGATATGCTCTTCTGATACCGCCATGTTTATGAGGGATTCACATAAAGCAAAACACACATCTTCACTGGTTAAGGTCTGTAAAGTATGTAGCGAAACATGATAGATCTCCTCTTAGATATAACCTTCGGAAAATTTATGCTTAAACTGAGTAGGACTAGTTTAAACTTAATCTATCGTAAAAAAATGACATTACTTATGGGATGACCTGATAGATCACTGGACTAAGTGTATTAAGAAACAGGGAGACTATGTTGAGAAGTGATGTGTTTATAATCTATCAGATGTGAAAATAAAAAGTGCGGATACTTATTGAATTACCCTCGTGTGTGTGTGTGTATATATATATATATATATATATATATATATATATATATATATATATATATATATATATATATATATATATATATATATATTAGGGTGGTCCAAATCCATAGGGGGAAATTTCAAAATTGTCTTAGTCTCCACAAGTGTGGTTTTTGTCCATTTAGTGTCCACATGGTCTGTGCAAAATTGCAGCGTGATTGGTGAATATTTAGAGGTCGCCCCACTCTGAATATATATATTATATAATGTACTTTTTCTTCCGTAGGTCCGATGGCTCAAACTCGATCAATTCCAAAAGTTTGGCTTCTAGGGATGGCAACTGGAACTTTATCCACGTCAAGGCTCCCTACATGCCTTGACGCCCTCCTCTTGGGGCAATACCACCACATCAATGAAAAGCAAACCACCTCCGACAGTCTGAACCAGGCATGCCAGAGGGTGATTGAAGTCTGGACCCGAGCGCGGATCCCAACTCAACGGATCGACTCCTGTGTCCGTAAGCTTTCAAAGCTTTTAGACCGCTACAAAACACTCAAGAAGCACAGGACCAGGCAACGTGCCAGCGATAGAATGAATGAAGACATCTTCAAAGCGGACATCCAGGAACTGTTTGACATCGCAACCAGTGATGCCATGAGCACAATCGTCAACGTTGAAGACCGAAATTTCCTGTCCATGCAGCGCAAGGACGTCAATTCTTGCAGCATGGCTGGCATTGATAAGGAAACGACTACACAAGACGACAGAAAGCGATCCAGAATGGAGAAGGAAGCCAAGAGGAAGGCAAGGCATGAAGCAACACAGAAAGATTTGGAAGAAGCAGGAGTGTCATCAATTGATCTTTCCTCTTCTTCTTCTTCCCTTTTTTCGCAAGACGACGACGACTATAGACCATCGGTTCCGATTCCTTCTTCGTCTGAAGCTCCGGCACCAAAGCGTCCCAAGAACAAGGTTACGAACATTTTCCAATCTCCAGAAGTCATTGGAGCAATGGATCGCACCAATCTTTCTGACCGGAATGCTGTTTTCGTAACTGGAGCTGTATTACAGGCCGCGGGGCATGATCTGTCTGGGATGACGTGCTCTCGGAGCTCTATTCATCGCTACAGAGAAAGTGGGCGAGAACAGGCAGCTCGAGAAGACCTAGAATCATTCTCTCTAGAAGACCCTGTCCTTCTCCATTGGGACGGAAAGCTTCTCCCCGGCATTGAAGGGAAGAAGACGAATGTGCATCGGATAGCAATCCTTATAACATTCAATGGACAGGAGAAGCTGCTTGGTGTCCCAAAGATGAAACAAGGAACTGGAGAAGCACAGGCCCAGGCATGCCTTCAAACTATGAAATTATGGAACGTGGAACAGCATGTGAGAGGTCTCGTCTTCGATACCACTGCGTCAAACACGGGTTTACATCGCGGAGCCTGTGTCAGGATTGAAGAAGCATTGGGTCACGAGCTAGTTTGGATCGGTTGTCGACATCATATACTTGAAGTCGTACTTGCTGATGTCTTTGCCTCAATATTTGGCTCAACAGGAAGTCCTGAAACAGGCCTTTTTAAGCGATTTCAAAAGGAATGGCCATCTCTCTCCCACGAAGCATTTGTCTCATCATCGGACAGCTTGTTCGAGAACCCTCAACTCCAAGAGATGAGAAAAGAGATGCTCACTTACTTACCTAACGCTCTTCAGGCAAGCCAACCTCGTGACGACTACAAGGAGTTCCTTGAACTATCTTTGCTCTTCCTTGGGGGGAAAGACTGGTGGTCAACTCTTTATCCGAGCTCCGGGTCCCATGCACCACGCGAGATGGATGGCGAAGGCGATTTATGCGCTCAAAATCTACCTCTTTCACTATCAATTCAAGCTCACAGCACGCGAAGAACGAAACGTGACTCAGCTGGCTTTATTTGTCAGTCTGATTTACGTCAAGTACTGGCATGAAGCGCCAATGGGGACACAAGCTCCTCTCAATGATCTCAAAATGCTGCATCTTCTGGAAAAATATCCACACGGAGGAGCTGCACAAGCGGCGAAGACAGCTCTAAGACGCCACCTGTGGTACTTGTCGGAGCATCTGATTGGACTGGCCTTCTTCGATAATAGGATCGATCCTGATACCAAAAGGAGAATGGTTCAACACCTCCAACATCCCCAAAAGAATGGCTGCCCCGACGAATCGACATGGCGGAAGCTGGTGTTGAAAATGATGTGGCATCCTTCGTCACGAAAAGGACATTGACCCTCTTTGATGCCTTGAAAGTTGGAGGTAAGGAGGAAGCGCGCCAGTTACTTCAAAAAGATCCACGGGAATGGCCAAATGACAAGAACTACAGGGAACTTAGAGATCGCGCCTTAAAGATGAAAGTCGTCAATGATGCTGCCGAGCGAGGTATTGCTCTCGCACAACGCTACAATGACACTTTGACACGAAACGAGGACCAGAAGCAGTACCTCCTACAACTCGTAGCCGCCCACCGAAAACAGATACCAATACCATCCAAGGCGACTCTGATGCAGAAGAAATAATGAAGATGCACCCATTATCATGTCCTATTGTCTTACTGTTTTCTTTCATATTCTTTGAGAACCAAAAAAAATTTAGTTATTCAGTTGTCTACATATTTTCCCAAATTTTCAAAAAGGGGGCAAGTGGGGCGACCCCTAAATATTAACCGAATAACGTGAAACTTTGCACAAATACTGTCCACACCAAGAGGCATAAAACCAACCTTGTGGAGAGAACTTAGTCGATGCTTTAACCTTTTGGACCACCCTAATATATATATATATATATATATATATATATATATATGAAAATTATTTCACGAAAGTAACATGAAAAATATTTATGATGAATAAAACCACGAAGGAAAGGAAACACAAAAAGGTGCTCAAGCACTTTCGTCTAATGACATCCTCAGGAACACTGAGGATGTCATTAGACGAAAGCGCTTGAGCACCTTTTTGTGTTTCCTTTCCTTCGTGGTTTTATTCATCATAAATATTTTTCATGTGTTACTTTCGTGAAATAATTTTCATATATATATATATATATATATATATATATATACAGGGCGTCCCAAAAAAATGTATACACACTTTAAATAATTATAAAGGCAGTGTTTATTAAAATACATTTCATTTTCAAAATGTAATAGAATCTACAGACATTATTTAATTGTTTTGTCAACGCCTGTTCTCAAACTGACGTCCGTTCTGGTCCAGGCACTGCTGATAACGCGAAGCAATGGAATCGCAAACATCACGAAACATTTCGTTTGGTATTTGTGTGCATTCTCGTTCAATGGCTGCTCTCAATTCAGCGACTGTTGCAGGTTTTATAGCGTAGACTTTGTCTTTTAAGTATCCCCATAAAAAAAAGTCTAGTGGTGTGAGGTCTGGTGAACGCGGAGGGTATTCTACGAAACCCCTTCGTCCAATCCACATCCACATCGTGCCAAGTACTACTCGCAATACTCCACTCTTCGGTCCGGATCATCTTCATTAATAGCATGGACTAATCTTGGAATGTAACTTTTCCATTGACAGCGCTTCAAAATGCGTTGGGCAGACGATTCTGAAATTCCTACCTCACGACTCGCTTGCCGCACAGATTTTCTTGGACTTTGGTGATACGTTTCCAGTACTCTTTCTTGCTTTGTGGGGCTTGTCGATGTCCGTGGTCTTCCGGAACGCTTCTCGTGGACATTCTGAACAGTTCCATCGGCTTCAAACTTATCTCTAATTCGAGTGATGGTAAGTCGCGTTGGTGGATCTGTTTGAAACTCCCTCCTAAACTGTCTTTGCACTTCAACTGCGTTTTCACACTTCCAGTAGCATTTTAGAATGAATTTCCTTTATTCAAAGCTTAGTCTGACTGCCATTATTAATTCTAATGGGTTTAACTTGGAAAGAAAGAAACATCAATTGAGCTATCAGCTGTTAAAGTGTGTATACATTTTTTTGGGACGCCCTGTATATAATATATATATATATATATATATATATATATATAATATATATATATATATATATATATATACACACACACACGAGGGTAATTCAATAAGTATCCGCACTTTTTATTTTCACATCTGATAGATTATAAACACATCACTTCTCAACATAGTCTCCCTGTTTCTTAATACACTTAGTCCAGTGATCTATCAGGTCATCCCATAAGCTATTGCAGCCCTCACAAACATATTCAATTACTCCTGGCTTCACAATATCATACCCTCTACCTGGAAGCTGGAACACATCATCCCGATACTGAAACCCAATAAACCCCCAACCTACCTGCTTCATACCGGCCAATCTCCCTTCTCAACCATTTCCAAAGTCCTCGAAAAACTGATATTAAGACGCATACAAGCACACATTACATTTTCACAAACCCAACACGGCTTCAGGTCCCCCCACTCCACCACAACGCTTCTTACAAACCTAACCCAACACATCTTAGATGGCTTCAACCAACTATCCCCCCCTGCCCGCACAGTCCTTGTTGCCATCGACATCAACAAAGCTTTCGACACTGTCCCACGCCACATTCTTGCACAAAAGATTATTGATCTCGACATCCCCACCAATGACAAGAAATGGCTTACTAATCTCATTGCAGGCTGACTTGGCAAAGTCATACACAAACAACACTCATCCAAAACCTACAGACTATACAATGGCGTCCCACAGGGCTCCATACTCTCTCCAATCCTCTTCAACCTTTTCATGCATGACCTCCCACAACCCCTCTCCCCCATGTCCACGTCTCCTCCTATGCAGATGACCTGACCATAACAGCACAACACCATAACCGTAACACCGCCACACGCCTGATCCAGCAGTACATTACCAATCTGGAACTCTGGCTGACTAACAATAGGATGTCAGCATCCCCTCAAAAATCCTCCATCACCCTCCTAACCTCAGACCGCCACGAATCCCAAGCACACCCGAGAGTCACCCTCATGGGACATCCCCTACCTCTAAACAAAACCCCAACAATCTTTGGCCTCACCCTAGACACACACACATGTCCTTTTCCCCTCACATATCAAACATTTGCTCCAAAGCAACAAAAAAACTCAACGCTCTCAGAACACACACCTCCACAACATTCGGTCAACAGAAGGAATCCCTCAGTACCCTATACAAACAGTTTGTACATACTACCCTAACTTACCCTGCCCCCGCCTGGTCCCCGTCCATCTCCCACACAAACCAGAAAAAGATAGACCACACAAAACAGAGGTCTCAGAAGCATTACTGGCTGCCTCCGAACCACACACCCATCCCACATCTACATGCAGATACGAAAATACTCCCCATCGAACACCACATGAACATGACAGGGACTCAATTCTTCTCCAGAGCACTGGCCCCAGACCACCCCTGTCACCATCTCACATTACACAATCCCCCACCCCGCAACAAAAAACGTACTCCTGCTGCTCACTATTCACAGCTACTGAACAATATCCCCCCCCTCCCCTAAACATCAACCCCATTAAACATCTCCACACGGAATTCACCCGGAAATACCTACTCGACCAACCACACAACACTGTCCTTCACGATACTCCCCCTGTAGTCCATCAGAGCGAACAAACCCTCCCAAGGAAAACAAGTTACTCTGGCCAGGCTCCGTTCAGGCCACCACCCTCCCTCCAACAATACAGACACAGACTCCACATAGCTGACACCTCCACCTGTCAAAAATGCTACCTCCACCCTGAGGACACAGAACACCTACTCTTACACTGCCACACACACTCTCAACAAAGACACAACTCCAACATTACCTCTCTACGAGACCTATGGACCCGTCCCACGGTGGTCGCGGGATACCTGAGCACCGCCGGGTTCGCATAAGAGATCCCGGGGGCTACGAAGTAAGTAAGAAGAGTGTTCTGCACACGAGGAAGAGAAGTAACAAACATCATTTCTATACGTTAATATACTGCGCGGTCATTGCAGTTATATATATATATATATCCCCCTCCCCGCGGGCAGTCTTTCTGGGGTGGATCGCCCGCGGGCTCCTGCCTCCATGTGGCGAGGGGGGTCAGCCGCGGCTGGGGGCCCTGCCGGGTCCCCGCCCGGTTGCGAAGTGGACTTTTAGCATACCCTGCTATCCTACAGCCCCCTCTTTCCTGTCTTCCCCTCTTTACCCTCTTCCTTGCCCCCTCTGTTTTTTCTGCTTTCTCTGTTCACTTCGCGCGCCCCGTGGGCTGCCGGGGCTGGTCGCTGGGGGTCTCGCCCCCATGGCCGGGGCCGGACTAAGTTGGCTGGTAGGGTGCCCAGGCCTGGGACCCTGGGGGGCCTTGGTCTTTGCTGCCGGCGGGGGAGAACTTTCGACGCTGCAAGGGCCCCTTTTGAAACGGGGGTACCTACATGGGACGAGGCACCCATCCCCCGCCGGCGTGCGCTTGGTCCCCTTGGGCCCCGGGTAATCGGTTCCCCGCGGCCCCGGGCGAGAAACAACAATAAAAATTTTCTATGGAAACACTTACAAATCTAATGGGCCTCGTTGACGACCCGGCTTGTGCATCTGACCTCCCTCTGACTACCTCTTTGGACCGTGGGTCTGGTAAGGGCAGTCGGCAGCCCTCGCCCACCCCGTCTGCTCTTCTTGCCGACACCTCCTCTCCCTCTCTTCCCCAGGCTCGTGGCGCCGCTGCCCGACCCCCGCCAGTAGCGGATGGACCTGCAGTGGACCCCCCGACCCCTGGATCCCCCCATATTCCACGTCCCGATAGGGACCCACCTGCTTTTTCGCCCTCAGGTGGGAGGCCCGCGGCCCCGGTCGTCCTCCCACTACGGTCGGGCCTCATCGCCCCCGGCCCCCTCGGCCCCTGGGGGACGTGGACCCGACGTCGCCGTCCGCCTTTCTCGTCTTCTCGCCCCCTCGAAGTTCCGGTGGTGTTTGGCCAGACGGCTTCACTCGGCCTTAGGACGATGGACAAGTTCCTCGTCCTCCGCCCCTCCTCCTCCAAGCCCCTCCCCACTAACCACGAACGCCTCTTTCGAGCGATCCATGGGAAGACGGGGACGGCGCGTTTTGACCTTCGGCCTCAGAGGGATGGCTCCATTTTGATAAGGTCGTGTTCCTCTGCCGAAACCTCCTCTCTGCTCGCTATCCCCGATGTCCTGGGCTGCGGGATCACGGTGACTCCCCACCCCCGCCTCAATCAGTGCCAGGGCACGATTTACGCTGCTCGTCTTCTACCCATCCCGGTGGAAGACCTCCAGATTGTCCTCGCCTCCCAGGGTGTTGTGAGGGTGTACCGCTTTCCCGACAGATGGCGGTCCCCAACCGCCCCTTCTCCTCGCCTGCTCCTCACTTTCGACTCACTGGTGCCCCCCGTTTCGGTATTCTGGGGCTTTGGTGAGAGACGAGCGTGCGAATTCTCAGTACGACCATACGTGCCAGATCCTACGCGCTGTTTTCAGTGCAATAGGTTTGGCCACGTGAGCAGCTCCTGCCGTCAGCCGGCCCCGTTGTGTGTCCGCTGCGGCGGCCCTCCCCACCCCTTGCCCTGTACTGCTCCGCCTTCCTGCACCAACTGCCATGGACCACACCCTGCTTCATCCCGCTCTTGCCCGTCCTTCCTCTTTGAAAGGGAGGTTCGGGCCCTCTGTTCATCAGAGTTTCTCAGCGCTCGGGAGGCGCGGGAGCGGTTGCGTGGCTGCGAGGCCCGGCGTGGTGCCTCGTACGCCGAGGCTCTCCGTTCCCGGACCCCGTCCTCACCGGCGGTTCCCAACGCGCCTCCACCCACCGTGTCCGCTACTCCCAGTCCATCCTCTGCCGCCCAGTGGACTCCTACCGCGGCTCGCCGTACTACCAGCGCGTCCCCACGTGCTCCCTCCGCGAACGCCGATGCTTCGTCGGCAACCCCCCCTGCCCCTTCTACGCCCTCTCCACCGGCGCCTTCGGCCACCCCCATTCCGGATCGTGACCCGCCGTCACCCATGCGGGCCGCACGACGGAGGGGTAGGGGCCGCAAGCGCCGCGCCAGTGGTGACCCCGAAAGGTTCGAAGCCATAAGCCTCGCATCACCTTCCTCTCCCAAACACAAACGCCCCCTTCGCCCTACCGCCCCGGCTTCCTCACCGTCCCCACTGCGCAACCGTTATGCACGGTCCCCCCTGGGGTCCCCGACGGCCCTCGTGGTGGGGGCTGAGATACACCCCTCTCCGGCCCGGTCGATGGACCCACTGGAGGGGGAACTCGCCCGCCTGGTCGGCGTGGGTGGGACGTGCACGCCCCCGCGCTTGACCCGCCCCATCTCTCTCCTCGACCTGCCAATGCCTCTGGGTGAGGTATTATTTTCCACTCCCCCTCGTAGTCCTGCCTCCCCCGCACCTCCGGTGAAGGGAGGTGCATTCTGGATACCTCTCACATCCCCTTCTGCATCGCTCTCCCCCGGACGTCCGGGAGACTCCTCTTCTGGAGGACTTGCCGGCGTCTGGTTCCACATCGCCCCCTCGTCGGGGTGACCCTCGCCTTCGCCCTCGTTCGGCGTCCCTCGCTGAACTCCGGGGCTTTCCGATTCCCTCTATAATCTCGGGCCGCCCGATCGGCCCACCCACCCCATAACCATCCTTTACGCTGACCTTCCTACCCCTCCCTATACCTCGCTCCTGCAGTGGAACATCCGCGGGCTCCTGGTAGGCCTCGAGAGTCTCTCCTCTCTCCTGGCCTCCAGGTGTCCGGCGTGTTTCTGCCTTCAGGAGACGATTCTGGGATCCCGTTCCCTCCCTCGAGTGTCGGGTTACTGCGGGCTCCCTTCCCAGCCTCTCGATGGGGCGGGGAGGGGGGCGCCGCGGTCTTCGTGCACCGCTCCGTCCCTTTCCGCCCCCTCCCGCTCCGTACAGTCCTGCAAGCTGTGGCCGTACGCCTTTCCTTGGGGCGCCAGCTCACGGTCTGCTCTCTTTACCTCTCCCCTAACGTACGCCCTCCACCCGATTCTCTCCGTGACCTAATTCTTCAGCTTCCCCGCCCTTTTCTGATTCTCGGGACTTCAACAGTCGGGACCCGGCCTGGGGGGACGTTTTCTCCACCTTTCTCTCCGGGACCCTTCTCTCCCTTATGGACGAGCTCGAGTTCACCTTTCTGAACGATGGCTCCCCAACCTGCCTTCACTCGGCCCACGACAGTTTCACCTGTATCGACCTTTCCCTGGTTTCCCTCGAAATCGTGACGGAGTTCACCTGGGAGGTCCTGCCGGATTCTTCCGGCAGTGACCATTTCCCAGTGTGTCTTACCCCGACCCGTCTCCTCCCCCCACCTCTGTCCGCCCGCGCTGGCTGTTCGCCCGAGCAGACTGGGCCTCATACGCGAGGGGCACGGCGATCTCGCCATCAATTCCTGCCTTTCCCTCCGTCAATGAGGCCCTCGCCTTCCTCGAGAGTAAGATCCTCTCGGCTGCCGCCAGTTGCATCCCCCGTACCTCTGGCTCCCCCAGGCCGCGAAGCGTCCCATGGTGGACCCCAGAGTGCTCCCATGCCGTTCAGGAGCGGCGCCGTGCCGGCCGCCGCTTCTACCGGACCCGCCAGCTGGAGCACAAGATAGAATTTCAGCGCCTGAAGGTAGTGGCCCGTCGGGTCCTGAAACTGGCCCGGCGTACCTCCTGGCGGAGTTACGTGTCCGGGATCTCCTCCTCGACTGCCCCCTCGACTGTTTGGCGCAGGGTGCGTAGCTTTGAGGGGACCCGTGTCCCCCCTCGACCCCCGGTGCTTCGGGTCGGGGACGACGAGTTCGTGTCCGATCCGGAGTCCGTCGCGAACGCACTCGCGGCGCACTTTGCAGCCATCTCCAGTTCCGATTCCCGCCGCGACCCACCGGAATTTCCACCTCATAGGGATGACCCCTATAATCACCTCTTCCACATGACAGAGCTTCGGGAGGCCCTCCGCCCCCGGCCCCGATAATATCCCCTATGACTTGTTACGGCATCTCCACCCCTCTGCTCTCAGCTTTCTACTGGACCTCTATAACCGGATTTGGTTGGAGGGTTCATTTCCGGACCGATGGCGTGAGTCCATCGTCGTCCCCATCCCGAAGCCCGATAAAGACCCCTCACTCCCGTCGAACTATCGCCCCATTTCCCTAACATGCTGTGCCTGCAAGGTGATGGAGGCGATGGTCGCCTCGCGGCTGTCCTTTACCTTGAAGGCGAGTGACCAGTACCCTGCTACCCAGGCTGGTTTCCGGCGCTTCCGGTCTACCACCGACCCCCTCCTTCTCCTTAGCCATGACGTGCAGGAGGCTTTCTCCCGGCGTCAATTTGTACTCGCCGTCTTTTTCGACCTCCAGAAGGCCTACGATACTACCCGGCGGAGCGCGGTCTTCGACTGCTTACGCTCCCTGGGTTTCGTAGGCTTTCTCCCTTCCTTTATTTATAACTTCTTGTCCGCCCGTTCTTTCCGCGTCCGCATCGGTTCTGCCCTCTCTGACCGCTTTCCGTTGGAGGAGGGTGTCCCTCAGGGTAGTGTCCTTAGCGTCTTGTGTTTCTCACTCGTGATGAACACAGTCGCTACGGTCCTGCCTACATCCGTTCGTAGCTCCCTCTATGCCGATGACCTGGCTATCTATTGCTCTGGCCGCCTCCCGTCTTTGGCTGAACGTCGGCTCCAGCTAGCTATCAACGCGGTGGTTCGCTGGGCGTCCTCGGTTGGCTATGCTTTCTCACCCTCTAAGTCTTCCAGTATGCTTTTCCGTCCTCGGCGCCTCCGTCTGTCGCATACCTTCGCCCTTACCCTTGCCGGCACTCCTCTTCCCCTCGTCCCATCCGTTAGATTCCTGGGTATGACCCTCGACGGGTTTTTCGGTTGGGTTCCACACCTTAGGCGGTTGCGGCAAACATCTCGCCGCACCCTCTCCCTTTTGGGTCATCTGTCCCACACGACCTGGGGGGCGGACAGGCGTACTCTGCTGCGCCTGTACACCTCCCTGGTGCAATCCCGTGTCGACTACGGCTGTGTGGTCTACAGCTCCGCCTCCTCTCCGGCACTCCGTATGCTGGATCCTCTTCTCCATCGTGGCCTTCGCCTGGCGTCGGGTGCCTTCCGCTCGTCCCCTGTCGCTAGTCTTCAGGTGGACTGTGGACACCCCCCCCTGCCCCTTCGCCGGGGCCTTCTCATGGCGAAGTGTTACCTTCGCATCTGCCGCCTTCCGATGTCCCTACTCTTCTCCGCGATCTCCCAGGCGCTACCCCGGCCTGACACGTGGCATTTCGCTGCCTCTCTGGCCGAGATTTTCTCGTCCCTGGGGATCCCCCCACCCTCTATTCTGCCGTTCTCCTTCGATCTGTCGCCCCCCTGGCGGACCACCCCTATCTGCCGTTGCCAGGCGCTCCGTGGCCTGCGTAAGGAGTCTCTTCCTGCCGTCCTCCGGTCTTCTTTTCTGGCCCATCTTCCCGTCCATTCGGACGACGTTCCCGTCTACACCGACGGCTCGCGCTCCCCTGCAGGTGTCGCGGCCGCCGTCTTCTCTCCGTCATTGTCACCTACCTCCCGGGGTATCCCCCTGCCGGTTCAGGCCTCCATCTTTTCCGCGGAGCTCTTTGCCCTTCTGGAAGCCCTCCGTCTGGTATCGGGTTGTTCGCGGTCCTCCTGTACCATTTTTTCGGACTCGCTGAGCGCCCTTCAGGCGCTCGAGCGCTATGATTCCCCGGACCCCCTCGTACGCCTTATTCAACAGGAGTACCATGTCCTGCACACTGTTCACCGGATCCGGGTCACCTTCTGCTGGGTTCCCGCCCATGTTGGTGTTTCCGGTAATGAGGCGGCGGACCGCATAGCCCGGTCCGCCGCCTCGCTGCCTCCCCTCCCCTCCCCCGCCCGCTCCCCTTCTCAGACTACGTGCAGGTCTTTCGTTCCTTTTACGACCGCATGTGGCAACAGTCCTGGGACGATGCCACTGGAAATAAACTCTGGTCCATCCGCCCCCGTCTGTCATATTGGGTGTCCTCTTTCCACCGCTCCAGACACAAAGAGGTCGTCCTTGCGCGGCTTCGCATCGGCCATACGCGCCTCACGCACGGCTATCTTATGTTCCGGCAGGAGGCTCCTCGTTGCGCCTCCTGCCAGTCGCCCCTCACCGTCTCTCACATCCTTGTGGAATGCCCCACCCTGTCGTCAGTATGTCGTCGCGCCTTCCCGTTCCTTTCTGATTTCCCCCTCTCCGAACGTTTACACCTTATGCTCGCTGAGAGCCCTCTCTTCTCGCTTGACCGTCTTTTCCTCTTCCTCTCCCAATCTCGCATCCTATCTGAGCTTTAGGTGACTTCTCACCTGTAGTCCGCTGTTCTCCCTTTTCTAGTGCCTTTTCTCCGTCTCCGTTTCTCTTTCTCGTATTCCGCCTCGCCATGATATCCGCTACCATATAGCGGGAAGTGGCGGTAAACGCCCCAATACAAAAAAAAATATATATATTATATATATATATATATATATATATATATATATATATATATATATATATATATATATATAAAGGGTGTCAGGAAATGATTGCCCCCCTTGTACAGAAGAAACTGAAAGGAATAGAAAAAAACAAAACCACGCGAAAGAGCGTTTAATTTTGAATAAAAAACACTTGTTTTAATATCGGGTGTTGCCCCCATTTGCAGCTCTGATGGCCATTAATCAACGGGGGTATGATCCCAGAAGTGTCTCAAAGAGATCGGTATCATGACTCATTTCTTCAAGGACTTCGTTGATCTTTGCAGTCATAATTTCTGTTGAATACCGATTCTGAATGGGTTGTTCCAGCATTAAGGACTCCACCGATCCTTCATGATGGATCCGACATGTTCACAGACATTAAGATCGGGAGAATTGCCAGGCCATTCATTATTTCCGAAAAAATCAATGTTATTGTCCTTAAGCAGTTGTTGAGTCGCAAGTGCTTTCATACAGGGGGCTTTGTCGTGAAGAAAGGTTGCCTGTTCAACATCCAAAACACACTCAGGGTCTTTCAAAAATGGAATTACATGTTGGGCTAAAATTACATTTCGAAAATAAGGCCCATCCCAGCTGGTTCCTCTTGGTTTGATAACCCAGATGAGCTTCCGAATAGAGAACATAATGAAAACACCCACACATGCTGGATTTTTTACTATTTCTCGATACTTCTGGTCGTCTGGGACTTCATCAGGAGTTGTTGCCCAAACCCGATCATTCTGAAAATTTGGTTTTCTGCAGACATAAACGAAGAATTCATCGCTGACAACCAAGTGAAGGAAATCGTCTTCCGCCCATACCTCAAGATAATCACAAAACCATAGCCGATCTTCAATATTAAGATCACTCTTCCGTGGCTTAGCTATTTCATGCCAAGCACTCAAGCCTTGGCGAACTCGAAATTGATGCACAAGTTGCCAATTGACTATCTTACCACGACGGATAAGTATCTCTTTCGCTACCTCAGAGCAGCTCTTCTTTCGGCGCCGTGATGCAGCAAGCACAATGTCTTTCAATTCTTGAGATAATTTCTCCGGTCTTCCTCCTCGAAATTCTGTTTCACAATCTTCAGGATTCTTATTCCAATTCCTTTTGACAAAGTCTTCTGATCTTTTTAATCTCTCAGCCACCCAGTCTCGAGTTATGAAAGTTGCACCAGCTTCCTTTGCTTCACAAAATGTGACAGCTCGAATGCGGTCAAGAACTCGCTTTTTCTCTGAATCATTCAAAATAGATGATGCCATGGTTTCTGTGGGGAAAAAAATGGTAAGAATTAAAATCACAGGAATAGAATATAATGGTTTTTATTCAGATTTTAACGCTCTTTCAAGTGGTCTCGCCGGTTTTTATCTATCTCTTCTAGTTTTTGCTCTACAGATGGGGCAATCATTTCCTGACACCCTGTATATATATATATATATATAATCGCATTACCTCCCCTTCACTAACCACAATATTATCCAAAATATTACCATTATCAAAAGGTACCTATTATGTCTATGACTGTAGGGATATTCATTACATCTTCTATAGTAAAAACTGATGTAAAAAATTTGTTTAACAAGGTAGCCATTTCCTTGTTTTCAGAAACTAGCTCTCCGTTAACATTTTTTCAATGGCCCTAAGACACTTTTTACTGGATTTCTATTGTTGACGTATTGAAAGAATTGCTTGGGGTTTTCTTTACCATCACTATATATGGAGATTTCAAATTTGCGCATGGACTTTTTTATTACACTTTTTGCTTCACGCCTTAGAGATATGTAGTTGTTTCGTAACAACAAATTGTTTTTATCGCACTTATGTTGCCTATAAGCCCTATCTCTACTCTTTATAATGTCTCCTACTCTAGAAGTAAACCACAAGGGCTTGTTGTTTACTTTTGCACGCTTAATTTTGTACGGTACACATTCCTCATTTATAGTCCTAAATACTGTTTCAAGCAATTCCTACATTGGTTTTGCATTGGAGATCCCCATTATGTTTTCGCAATTGACGTGTGACAATTTATTTCGAAATTTACAAAAGTCTGCATGCTGGAAGTTAGGAATTTTAGTTGAATTAGCTGGTTTCGAGTGACTTACTGAGAGGACAAACTCTACCATATTGTGATTGCTATGGCTTAACAGCAGTGGTTCCCAAACCTTTTTTGCCGCGGAACCCTTTGACATTATTTAAAAAAGCGTGGAACCCCTACCTATATTCAAGAATATTAAAAACCACAAATTGTGGGATAAAAAGAGAACTTATTTATATTAAAAAATAAATAAAAAAATTTGAATAAAAAACACCTTAATTTTTGTAAATTTGTACATAATTAGTATAACAAAAATGGAATGAATACCTAATGGGAAGAATGCTTCTGCTTCTTAGACTCCAGTATCCTCTGGAAATTTGGTTTAATGTTGGATAATTGAATTCTCATATCTGGTGCAGCATCCAGTCTGCTGTGATATTCTGTTTTCGTGCTCACATATCTTGAAAATCCTGATTCACACAAATATGTTGTTGCAAATGGCAATAGCACTCGTATGGCTCGTTTTGATAATTCCGGATATTCGTCACTTAAATTTCCCCAGAAAATAGCTACTGGAACTTCTTCAAACTTGGCCTAAATTTAACTGAGTATCTGAAGTAATTTCTATTAAATTTTCATAATCCACTGCTAGAAATCCTGTTGGCTTTTCTTTAACTTTGAATGGATTCTGTACCCAGTACCTAATGGTCTTTGTTCTTCAAATTTGGAAAATACTCAATTAGAGATTCTGATAAGCTGTTGAGATGATTTTTAATATCATTGAGGATTTCAACATCTAATTCCACTTCGGATTCTTGGAGAAAGTCACTAAGAAGCGGAAAACAGTCAAGAGTATTTTGTTCCACATCTGAGATCCAGTACTGCAATTTACATGATAAAGATACCATTTTATCTTGCGCTTGAAAAATGTTTACTTCTTTCCCTTGCAGAGATAATGTTTCATTCAATTTTGAAAAAATATCTGCTAAATATGCAATCCTTGCTAGCCATGCCATATTTGTTAATCTGTCAGATAATCTAAATTTATGATCAATAAAATAAGAGAACAATTCTCTCCTCAATTCAAACATTCTCACAAGAACATTTCCTCGTGAGAGCCACCTAATTTCTGTATGTAAAAGTAGTGTGTTATGAAGACTACCCAGATCTTCACACAAGGCCTTAAAAATTTGTGATTGCAATGGCCGAGATTTAATAAAATTGATAATCTGCACTGCTTCATCCAAAACTATCTTTAATGAAGCTGAAATCCTTTTTGTCACTAATGCATATCTGTGAAGAATGCAGTGATTACTGTTGCAGTTTTTTGCAACATTCTTGATTCGTGTTACAGCGCCAGCTAGTTTTCCTGTCATTGCCTTTGCTCCATCGCTGCATACTGAAATACATTTTTCAAAGCCTATATCATGCATTTTCATAAAATTATCAATGCAATTAAATATATCATTTCCTGTGGTATGCAATTCTAAACTTTTGCAAAAAAGCAAATCATCTTCAATTTTCTTATTAAAGTCATATCTAGCAAACACAAGTAAAATTGCTAGTCCAGCAACGTCTGTGGACTCATCTATTTGTAATACATAAGCATCACATACACGCAATCGTGAAATAAGTTCATTTTGAATGTCATTAGCAATATCATTAATACGTCTTGACACCGTATTGTTGGAAAGAGATACAGCCTCAACTTTCTGGACAGAATCTTCATTAAACACGCAAAATATTATATCTTTTAATAAAGGTTTTATAAGTGATTCACCAATAGTATGTGCCTCACCAGCAAGAGCAATGCAGTAACATGCTTTATATGATGCTTCTGTTGCATTTTCATTGTCTGTTTTACATTTTTTTAATAAGACACTTCTAGAGCTATTCAGACTTTCAAGTTTTCTTTCAAAAAAAGAAATATCTTTATTTTTAAAAGTCTGATGGTTTGTTTCCATAATTATGTCTCTGTAACTTTGCTGGTGCTAAAGAACTGTTTGCTAATATTTTGTTACAAAGTAAGCAAAGGGCATCTGGGGCTTCTTCGTCACCAATACTAGTAAAACCATATAACAAATAATTAGGATCATATTTACGTTTTTTCATAGATGTCTGCACAGAATTGGAGGAAGCAGATTTCTTTTTTTGTGGATTAATCACACTAGAAGTTGGTGGTTGTGCAGCTTCTGCAATTTCTGTATCTTCTATAGATGCTTTTGTTTCACTAGTTTCTGCATTACTAGTAATTTCAGTTTTTTTACGAAACCCATATTTTAACCATCGATCCATTGAAGGGTTAATTTTCACGAATTTTGAATTATTACAATTACAAAAAATGAATAATAAAAAGTTCTAACCAAATTAATTCACAGAGGACAACGATTTCAAAGATTGCACTAACGAAGTGTTTATCAAGTAGGCCTAGTAGGTAGAGGCAAGCAACGTTGCTGCACAATCTTCTGCACTTTAATTATTCGTTAGGCTTCACTTAGACCTGTGAGCGTCTTGTAAACAGATGCACAATATCCCATGTAAACATTAGGAAAATACTGATATTTTTACTGCGCATTCTGCTGCAGTTAATAAAGTCCTTTTGTATAACCACCTCAGATCACTTCACTTCCAAAGCTTACAAAACAAATTGATAATGCACGCTCGAGTCGAGTACCTCGACTACTATAGAAATAGATTATGACAAGTTCAAAACATGTTGGCTACGTCTCCAAACGCAGTTTACATCATTTTACATGCAGATTATGTACTAATATTAATAAATGTTTTCCATTAATGATAATTTAGTTGCTATTTATGAAAATTTTCTTTTAAAAAGTAAATCAAATATGCAAAACATGATAAGTATGGCCAAAAAAAATTGGCAACTCTTACAGAGGGCGCTGCTGTTACGTTCGAAATGTTTCGTTCAAGCCTATTGCCATTTCTAAATATTTCGCTCAAACCATACTTATGCTTTATTTTCCTTCGTGCAAAATTTCATATTTTCTTCGCTAGACTTATTTTTTTGAAAATGAGTAATTTATATTTTTTTTAAATAAAATATTTTTTATTTTAAACTTTAGCTCGCGGAACCCCTGAATTTTTTCGCGGAACACACTTTGGGAAAAACTGGCTTAACAGGTCTATTACTTGAAGATCAGTGATTAGCCTATCATCCATAGTTATTACCAAATCTAAAATAATGTCCAACCTCGTAGGTTCCCCAACCCTTTGAATAAGAAAGCTATCCTCGAGAAAATTAACTAAATGATTACCTTCCGTGTCTACCTGCATTGTATCGTAATTCACGTTGGCGCAATTAAAGTCACCCATAACTAAAGCCTGCTCACTACTTATTATTCTCTTTAGTTCATGATAAAACACTTTGTCCGTATCAGCTGTTTGATTAGGGGGCCTATATATAACCACAACAAGAAGTTTGAAATCGTTCAATTTAAGTTCTGCTATAGTCGAATCTATCAGTTCTGGAATTGTGTGCTTTACTTCTATAACATTCGCAATATTTTCTTTGATATACAACATAACACCGCCTCCTCACCTACCTATTCTGTTTTTAACAAAAAGTCTATAACCTCTAATTTGATACTCCCCTACAAAGTCATGCGTTTCAGTGCTAAGCCACGATTCATTTATCGCAATTAAATCATAGTCTTTACAAGCAATTAAAAAAAAAAATTAGTTTATTTCGTAGGCTATGAGCATTTAAGGATAGAACCTTCAAATTGTTTGTAATTGCAACACCTTCACGAGCACAAGGGAAATTTGTGGAAATTATGCTGGGACCATTCGAGTTACGGCAGCCTGAAAAGAAGAGAGAGTATTATGAAATAGTCTTCCTAAGCGCGCAGCTCCAACATCATTAAGATGAAGTCCATCTCTGAGGAACAAGTCCCTCCTGCCATAGAAACTGTTCCAAAAATTTGCAAAATGCACTCCTTCCTGTTGGCAAAGAGACTTTAGGTTATTGTTGATATAGGTCGCTTTGCTGTAGAAATCCCTATGTTGGATATTTGAGGAAGTATACCTGTTAAAACAATCTTATTAGTCTTTCCTTTAGTCGTTCTAGTAAGTCCCTGTACCTAGCCAGCAGTTCTTCCAATCTAGAATTTAAAACATTATTAGTACTGACATGAATAACATACGTTGTGTCCTCAGAGGTACTGTCTGTATAATGGTCAACATTATTAGTTATATCCTCTACCCTTGCACCAGGGTAATAGTAATGGCGCCTGCGACGAGGGTTTCTCCCCCAGAATTCCTCAAGCTGCCCATGAACAATAGAATTGCCAATGAGTCGTATTTCCGGTTCATCAGGGCTATTAGTACTATTTATATTATTAGTAGAAACTGAGGCAGGAGGGGTCGTAACTGGAGTCTCAAGAGATTCTAATTTTGCTATCAGGAGCATCACGCTTTCTTCAAGCCTCACTCTGGCCTCCCTCTCACATTCTAACTCATTCCTCAGGACTTCCATGCTTTTTGCTTGAGCACCACCTGCAAACTAACTGTTCATTATTATTAGCCATTGTAAACACATAAGCAGCAAATTTCCCTTCACAGCAACTGCAAGTACTTGATGGGGGTGCCATGCTCTTAATTAGTTAAAAACCAAAAATGAGCATTTGGAAATTAATAAATTACAACGTAGGTCTACCGCGTGCTTATTGTGCCATCACCTGCGCAAACCCACAAAAATGCTCCTGAAATGCAGAAACAGGTTCTTGTAACACAAATTTATACTAAATGAATATATAATTAAGCTACTGATGAAAGCTCTGTAAATGAAAAAGTATTACTAAAACTTATCTGTCCACTATTCAACCGACTGTTTTCTTTCCATTTTAACCTTTTTCCCATGGTGGGTGACCATACTCTACTTTATCCCCTGAAGGAAAGGAAAATGAACCTTATGAAAGCACGTTTTCTGATAGATTTGAAAAACAAAAAAGGTAAACCAAGGGAATTTCAACCTTATGAAGCCTCGGTTAGTAATAGATTCAGGAAATAAACAAGGCAAGCCACGTGCACTAGCCTTGGTTTAATCAAATAATATAGTAATGAATAAAGCCAATAAATGAAATATATTTGTTAATGAATGATTAGTAACACGAAGTAATTTAGTTAAGAATGCACCAAACACTGTTTATTTTATTTTTTATTTTAAAGACATTTCAACAAAAACCACTTATTCAAATGGTAACACTGGACACTCGATAAAACATGTCTGTTCACAAGGAAAGACTGATCACAACTGATATATAGGCTGGATCAAAAATGGGAAATTTTTTTATTTCTTAAAAAGTACACTATGTGAGAAGTTTCATTTTATCTTAACAAAATATTAAAATATCAAGCATGTGCTACCCCTAGCACATACCCCCCCACCCCCCAGTTTTTACCCTCATATTTGCATATATTTAAATGGGAAAAAAAGTTCTCTCTTAAAAAGTACTGTACACTATGTGAGAAGGTATTTTCATTTCAACAAAATATTTAAAAAAAATCAAGCATGTGCTACCCTACTATCCCTATCACATGCCTCTCCTCCCTTTTTTACCTTCATATTTGCATATGTTCAATGTTGTTATATGTTACATGATAAGTTTTGTTTAATGCTTGATATTTTTATGTTTCAGATAAATAGAAATAATTTGCATTTGCTTTAATTATAATTTGAATTATCATAAATTACATATAATTTGACTTTACTTCTGAATATAAACTATGACTACTAGAAGCAAGTCCCCAAACACAGCCTTTGGATATTCTACGGAATTCCCAGCAGCCATGACTCCTTCAAAAGCAGATGTTGTGAGACACTACCTTTTTGTGCACCATCGTGAAGAAGCTAAATCAAAAGGATCAGCAACTGCTAATGGTTGTTCCAGGGTTGTTGTAAAAGATATTGGAGACATTTGGATGAAATTTTCTTTTCCTACGATTAACACCAAAGGTATCTAAAAGTCAGTTGACTAATAGAAGAAGCCTCGAAATTGAACAAGGTGCCATTACATCGAAGAAATGAAAGTTTTTCCTTAAAAGTAGCTCAGTATGATGAAGTGTTTGATATATCTTCTTGTGAATGCTATGATAAGGGAATTGATAGGAAATCTTGTAGGTGTAAGGATAAAATACCAATGGCAGAATGGGAGTCTTTTGTGGGCCAAAAACAAACAAAAAAAATCAGTTAAGACCAATTGATCGCATAGCTAGTTCAACAAAGAAGAGATCTTTAGCAAGAGCCGAAGAAGCACAAAACTGTCAACTAAAAGCACAAGAAGAAATGACTGAAGCCACCAATGTTTTACCATTGGAATTTATAGAAAATACCGAAGAAGACATGGATGTAGATTCAGAGTGTCAGGATATTGATTATGAGGCCGATTTAGAATTGACTGAGAATATTCAGAACAGGCACTCGTATAAAACCTAGCATTAACCCTTTAACACCGAACTTTTTTGTAGGGTTAAGTCTAAATGCGTGTATTTGAAACTGTATGTATTTGACCCAGTAGGCTTTAAAGGGTTAACAGCAGATCATTATCGTGCAAGTTGTAGAGCTGCAGCTGCAATAATCAATGCAGCTTTAAAAGATATGGGGATTCTTAACCACACCAACATGCTTGATAGAGAGAAATTAGAAAGAGAAAGAAATTGCATGGGTGAAACAAATACTTTTAGGTCTAAATCCGAAAATCTGAAGATGGAGTGCTTTGGATTTGATGGAAGGAAAGATACCACATTAACTAAAAGTGGAAAGATAAAAGAAGAACACTATGTTATTGTGAAAGAACCTGGAAGCATCTATGTACTAGACCATGTCACAGCAGATAATGGAACTGCTTACTGCATAGTGGAGGAGTTGATAACTATTATTACAGACTCGAACAGCACAAATACTATTGAAGCTTTACTGTGTGATGGTACTCCTGTAAATACAAGAAAAATTGGTAGAGCCGTAAAACTGGTTGGAATTCATCTTAACAGACCAATGCAGTGGTTGGTGTGCCTCTTGCATTTGAATGAGTTGCCTTTTATGCACATCTACAAAGCCATTGATGGTAAAACAACAGGTCCAAATACTTTTGTGGGTTCATTTGGGAATAAACTGAAAACAGATTTAACAAAGTTGGAGGTAGTCAAATATTCTCGCGTAAAAGGAAACATTAAAGAAATTCCAGCAAATGTTATGAAGGAGTTAAGCAGTGATCAAAGATATCTCTGATATGTGTCTGGCAGTGCAAACTGGAGACACTTTTCAAGATCTGTCCACTTGATCCCCAGGTACCCTTCACCATGCTTGCTGGCTAACTCTAGCCAACAGGGTCCTTCGATTATATATATCAATGCCAAATCCTGATAAAAACCTTCAAGATATAGTAAAGATTATTATGCAGTTCTATGCTCCAGGGTGGTTTTGGATAAAATCTCATTCCTAATGCAACGGATGGTGCATATAACTTTTGTCATTTAATGTGCTTGCTTCGAAATTTAGATGAACAACATAGATCAATCATAGAACCAGTATTAAAGAATAATGCCTACTTTTCCCCACCCAGAAAATATACTCGTATCAATGGTAACTGTCAAGAGACTAGAAATTAGGGAGCAAGCTATTCAGAAAATCATCCTTTCAAGAACAGGATTTTCAGGTACCAGAAACTTTGAGTTTCCTCGAACCCTCAATTTCCAATCTACTGACTACACCGAGATGATTGATTGGCAAAAAGAGATCATTACTCCTCCACCGCTGCTAAACAATTTTAGCGATGATGAGCTACTACAGGCTTGATGTAAGCCACTGGAGATAGCTTCTTTTCCATGCCACAATCAAAGTGTGGAAAGGGCAGTGAACCTAGTAACGAAGGCATGTCAGGAAAGAATAGGATATGACAACCATCAAAAGTTTATCTTAAACTCGTTAGAATCAAGGTGAAAACTGCCCAAGTTTGAATGGAAGGCCCAATGGAATGAGTAAGAAATATATGAAATAAAATTTCCTAATGATATTGAAAATTTCTTCCCTTTTGATGAGATAAGGAACAATGAAAAAGTGAATTGAATTTTAGCACATTTATTATGCCTCTAATTTTTTATTCTGAATATATTGTTGTACTTAATTTTCCTAATACTGTACATTATTAAATAAAATATTATATGTTAATAAAGATTTGTCATCAAAAAAACTGAATGTGAAGTAAGTCTTGTATAAATGGAATACTCTTCAATATAGGTCAAAAAGTGAAAAATTGTGCCATGGGTAGGAGGCTTTAATAAACAGCAAAAATAATTTAGGGGGTTCCTGTATTCCATTCAAACCCCTCACAATATGTACCTTTTCAATACAAAATTCTAACCCGGCCTGCCTATATATATATGTAACACACACACACACACCACACACACACACACACCACACACACACACAACACATATGAAATGAGGAATCATCGCCCGGAATATTTGAAAGGTATACACACACATGTTCTGCATGATGATTCCTCATTTCAAGAAGGTCAAGCTTGTTGCCCTCCTCTCGAGTTGGCCTGGTGAAGTAGTGAGTTGGTTTCTTGTACTCTCCACCTCACATAGCCAGGTATGCCTGGCTCATTGGGGATTGGTCTGAGCCAGGCATCTAATCTTCTTTTGAAGATGTCCACTGCAACACCACTCATGTTTCTTAGGTCTTTGGGCAGCTGATTAAACAGTTTTGGTCCTCTCGCAACAAAACTATTTTCTTTCAGGGTAAAGGATGTTCCCTGTCCAGCCTTTAATTTGTGAACACAACACACTTCCATTTCTACTTTCCACTGTTGTTTGGGGAGTTACAGGGTTCAGAATAAGATTAGGGATTAGTTTCTCCATTATTTTCCAAGTGTAAATAATGGTGTGTGTCTCATCCTTTCCAGTGAATATAGGTTTAATTCATGTAACTTTTCCCAGTAATTTAGTTCTTTGCACCCCTTGATCTTGGCTGTGAAGCTTCTCTGAATCCCTTCTAGCTGTCTAATGTCTTCTTTTTTATATAGGAATGTTAGGACTGAGCAGTATTCCAATTTGGATATGATCAGTGTTTTCATTAGAGGAATCATTATATTCCTATCCCTTCATTTAAAGGTTCTCAGTATCTGCCGTTACTCTCTTTGCTCTGTTTACTGCTATCTTATTTTGTTTCAAATTTTGCATCAGTCATTACAGTCCCTAAGTCTTTTGCTTTTGAATTTCTCTGAATTTCATGTCCATTTGGGATATAATATTCCATGGATTTTAGGTCCTCTCTTTTTCAATACCGTAACAGCTAAAATTTCTCTGTGTTAAACTTCATATTGTTGTCTTCCATCCACTTGTAGATTCTGTTCATGTCTGTTTGTAGCGATCCTATATCTTCTGGGTTTCTTATTTTGCTACTGATCTTTGTGTCATCGGCAAAGGATGTTACTGTGCTCTGGTAACATCCTGATCTATGTCAGTTAGCATGATTATGAAGAGTAGTGGAGCTAATACTGTTCCTTGTGGTACTGAGCTGAGGACTTCTGATGAAGATGCTCCTTGTACTGTAACGACTTGCCGCCGCTCACTAAGAAAATTATATATCCATTTCCCTACTTTTCCTGTTATTACCATATACTTCAGTTTATGTATTATGATTCCATGGTCACACTTGTCGAACGCTTTGGCAAAGTCTGTGTATATTACATCATGGTTTTCATTACTTTCCAGTGCATCAGTAATGTTGTTGTAGTGTTCCATTAGTTGTGATAGGCATAGATTTTCTGTCTAACTATTCTTTCAAATATTTTAGTGAGATGAGATGTAAGTGACTAAAAAAAAGGGTTCACTCTAAAAACAGCCATGAAATCAACATTTATTAACCAATCATAATGAAACTCATACAGAGCAAAACTATGTGAACAGTATATATGTACACCAATTTTCAGATTATTATTTTCAAAATTAATGATTTAATGATTTATGGTCAACAAATTTTGTTGGTGAACATCGCTCCAGTTTTGAATTCTGGAAGTCCACAAAGGTGGTAAAACTTTGGTAATAAAATTTTTAGTTTCATTTTAGTTATAAAATACATCATAAGATTTATAAAATATAGGAAATGCCTCCATTAAAAAACCATGAAAATTAAAAAAAAATTTGAATTTTGAAACAGAACTTAAATTCTAAGTTTACAAAAGAAATCAAAGTAACACTTTTGGAATTCCTACTAAAAAAATTGTTCACTGTGTTTCCCTTCTGTTTTAACAATTTTCTTCAATTTTGGACAAAATTCATCAATGGTTCGATCGATCTGCTCCTGTGGTATCTCTTCCCACTTCTTCACAAGAAACTGACGCAAATGATCAACATTTCTCACCCTGCTCCTGTAAACTCTCTGTGCCAAATTTTCCCAGATTCCATAGTCAACAGGGTTCAAGTCAGGGCTGTTAGTTGGCCAATTTTGGGGTTGGGTTCAAGTAATTCTGGGACATTATTTTTTAAGTATTCCACAGTTGCTATTGCTGTATGGGACGTTGCTCTGTCTTGCTGAAAGAGAAAAGTTAAAATGCAAAATTTTTGTACATTTACAAAATTATTTAATACTTTGTGTGTCCTTCTTAGGCTCGAAGAATTTAAAATTTTTATCAGTAGTTGGCTGTTTATTGATTATAGACTGGTGGCAATTCTGAATTGGAATTTGAAAGGTAGTACATATTGGATTGAGCTTTTTCGTCTTTTTGTTACACTTTTGTGTTTGGGCTATAGCTTTATTGAACTGCTCAACATAAATTGATGAAACTTCACGTACTTATGGGTTATCACACTATGAAGGGTCATGAGCAAGAATCGGGTTCCTGCATCAAAAATCAAGGTCATGTATAGAGGTCAAAGATGAAATGGAAGTTTTCCGTGTTTAGGCTATTGAACTGCTCAGTATAAATTAATGGAACTTGTTAAAATAGTGGAGAACATTTATGCAAACCCTATACTCGTACATATAGTGTGTATAAATTCCATCATAGGCAAAGTTTATTGACTACAGTTTATTTAATTCTATGATGTTAAACTTTATGGACACCCTGTATATATTATCTAAGTCTCATTAGTCCGTACCATAGCAGTTAATGTCAGTTATTCTTAAGATGTACATAAATTGGACTAATGACATCTGATCGACAAGACCAAACAATCGACAAGTTAGCGTGGATTAGTTTAAATTAGGTTACGTTACGTTACGTTAATTATAATTGAATTGAATAACCTTTATTGATGATAAAATAAATACATTCTTTTCAATTTACAATGACATGAATAATTGTGAAGCTTGACTATTTATTTTATTTAATTTGGCCCTTAAGCTTTAGGCTTTACTTAGTGTTTAGTTTTGTCAATGAAATGGGTATAAGTCTCTGTAGATATCTTTCCATAATGTTATAATAATAGGTCGTGATGATTAGTGAGGGTTGTTGGTTGTACAATCATCAATCCTATTTCGTCACATTAATAGTAAAGTGTTTGCAGAAATTAATGTTTTGCGTTCTTAATAAAATCGGTATTTTAAATTCTTTTATATTGATGAAAGAAGATTGACATATCAGATATTCATACTCGCGACACAATGTACAGGCAATTAGTGGACTTCATAAACTGAGTCCCACCTTCCTCGCGACGTATCCACTATGGTAATCAACGATACATTGCAAAATTAGTTTGTCAGTTTAAAAACTATTTAAAGTACACTTCTAGATTAATTGAATAGGAGATCTTTGAATGTTGTAAACGTATTGGCATTAATGCAGAGGAATTTGATTTAGGTCATGGACAAGAAAGAGGCAGCATAACGGTGAAACTAACAAACGCTTGCCCAAATCCACTCACGGTCGTTTACTTGGAAGTCTTACCTTGGTATCTTCGCTTGTTCTTCCATCCATCACATTCGCTTCTCTCCAAAAATTCAAGTAAGATTAACTTCATTTAAGTACTACCACTACTAATAATAGAAAGCTTCATTCACACTCTTGTATATTGGACTTTATTGAAGATATATGGATGAATTCCATTTAAAAATACACTGAGCGGCAGAAAAATCGGCCCACTTGGAATATCGCGAAAAGGAAAAAAGTGGGCAAACTTCTGTTTACAAAAGTTTTAAAATTCGAAAATATAGTCTAAGAGGCAACCAAATAGAGACAAAATAACGTTAGTTGCGAACACACTAGCTGTAACGAGTTTTCGACTTCTTTTAAGAATCGACAGTCTGGCATTCAGTTGCTCTTAGACTGCTAGTGCCACTTTTTTCTTCGCCTAGTGGGAGTAGGCATTTGCGTTTAGTAAGATAGACTTCTTATTCTTTTGGGTTTCAGAATGGTCCAATGGGGACGAGTATTGTTCACGGACGAATCAAGATTTAATCTTTGAACATCCGATTGACGGGAAAGAGTGTGGAGAAGAACAGGAGAAAGATTCGCCCCGTGCACTTTTATGGAGGGTTGCTTTTGGAGGAGTCCAATTGACATGCTCACAAGCGAAAGCAAGACGAGCATTGCGGTGGTGTGGAAGCAGCTGACGTTGTTTTGTCTCATTATTTGGTTGCCTCATAGACTCTATTTTAAAACTTTAAAACTTTTATAAACAAAAGCTTGTCCACATTTTTGCTTTTCACGATATTCCAAGTGGGCCTATTTTTCTGCCACTCAGTGTATTATTCGCATGCAAATTAATGTACAATCAAGTTCAGTATACAACATAATTAACTTGTGCTTTGATTATCATCATTTTAGTGTTATACAATTATTGAGAAATCACTGAAATGAAAATAAATGCAACCATGTTTCTATTTTGATAATCGTCAATAGGCATGGCATAAAAAGGTTTGTTTCTATTCATTATAGCCTGTAAAGGTTTTAGTTTTAGAACAAGTTTAGACAGCTTTTTACTTGATTGTAGGAGGAGTGTTAGATTTCAGTTAAAATACCATTCTCCCTCTCCACTTTGTCATTTTAAATGACGGCAGTTTTACCATTTTTTAAAATATTAAAAGGTTTTCAGTCTTTCTCATACGAGCTTCAAGTATGTATTAGAAGTTAGATGTAATAATTACAGTACTAATTGTGACCAGACCGAAGATCGAGGCAAACTTTGTTAAGGCTTTGCATCATCGCTTCCGACATTGCCCTGATCCTTTACTAAATAAATCTTAACTAGCGCTAGTACTAATCTAGCACTGTAGTTTCTGATACATTACGGAGTGTGTAACGATCGTGAAAATTACTTAAAAAATCGAAGATTATGCATTTTTTTTTGCTATTTAAGCTTTCTCAGCACAGATTTTGGGACTTCACTTTTTCGGCATTGGTGGTTGAGTAAAATGTATGAACTTTTAAACATGTACATTTGAATTTTTACATTTAATAAAATCCTTAGTGGTGTAAAACTTATGCTCATAATTTTACAAAAATAGGTTACTTTTTTCCTGTTTTATCAAATTATGTTAAGTGGTTCCAGCATGACACGGATCACATTTGACTTTTTACTTCCATTGTGGCCTTGACCTTCGATACAAGGACTTGATTCTTGTTTATAACAATTTTGTGATGATCCATATGTGCATCGGGGGCACGTGCCCCCCTATGCTAGATCCCCAAAGGACGAATGGGACATGTGAACGTTTTGTCCGACAGTTGACACCCAGATCACGATAATTAGTTCTGTATAATATTGCATTATTTGTGAAATGTCTGTTATAATACAGTATAATCAAACATAAAGTAAGATAAAAAATATGTAGCTATATACAAAATTTAGTTCACATACTAAGTTCATATACATTACAAATAAGGTCTAAGAAATGGATGAGAAGTATCAGCTTACTTATGAAGACCTCCGTTAGTGTGTGAAAATGATCTTTATTCCAAACATATTTATAGTCAAGTATCAGAATACAACCAACTATTTTTTAAGTTAGTTACAGTGAATACCCGATAACAAATTGGAGTCAATGTGGTGTTTTTGACCTTACGTTATAATAATGATGCAACTGGCTTTAAAAGCGATGGTCCAGGCTCATCCAAACCGCTGTTTTTTAATTTTTTCAAGTACACAGTGTGGATTTTAACCAAGCTTCTTGCTTGCTTCAATATACTGTATACAGTAATACGAATAATGCTCAAATAACACGTTTCTGGTACAATTTGTGACAGAGTACTCTGAAAAAAGCATATTTTGATTCTGAACCAGCCCCAGGATTTCATGTTGCATCACAACTTCATACAAATATGTATCGTTGATGTGTCGCTAGCAGTCTTCGCATCAAAGGTCAAATGGAGGTCCGTGCCATAACATTTGAGCCGATAAACATAAATTGATGAAACTCCACACACACATCCGGGGTGGATCTAGGGAGGGTGGTCTAGAGGGGGCACCAAACAGACATCATGCCGAATATTTTATTTGATCCACATTGTTTCGTATACCATACACTTCACCCACCATACTGTGAGGTAGCAACAGGAAATAGGCTTCCTGTTTGTGTGCGCAAGCTGAAAGGTATAAAAAACTCACTTCCCCAAGGGGATGATCCACATTTAAATAATATAGTGCATACATAGGACCTAGTTTTGAATGGTGTGATAGTGTTGGTTGCATTCACAAAGAAATGTGTTTTTTAGAGGCATAATAAAGAAAACATTAAAATAATATGATTACCAATAAAATATTTAGCAAATTCTGTGCATTTCAATTGTGATAAGCATGTAATACTTACAGTATAATGCAATACTGTAATATTTACAGTATACTAAACAGTTATAATACAGTATAATTGAACATAAAATACACTATTAGTAATCACGTATTTTAGGTTCGATTATACTGTATTATAAGTTATAACACACACTTCACAAATAATGTAATATTATACAGACCTAATTATCGTCATCTGGGTGTCAATCGCAGTGGTGGGCAAAAAGTAATCGATGACAAATAAAACTTACTGAAAAGTAACTAAAAGTATAAAGTAGAAATTACTTCTCTGGATTAATTATATTATAATTAATTCAGAGAAGTAATTTCTACTTTATACATTGTTACTTTTCAGACATCAGTAATTTTTATTTGTAATCGATTACTTTTTGCCCACCACTGGTCAGTTGTAGGACAAAACGTTCTCAAGTTCCATTCACCCTTTGGGGATCTAGCCTAGAGAGGGGCATGTCCCCCGTGGGCCCTCCCCCGATGCACATATGGATCATCACAAAATTGTTATAAACAAGAATCAAGTCCTTGTATCAAAGGTCAAGGCCATAATGGAAGTAAAAAGTCAAATGAGGTCCGTGTCATGACGTTGGAACCACTTAACATAATTTGATGAAACTTTATGTACAGGGTGTTTATAAAGTCGCTATCTATTTCAGTGAAAACGTAGCAAAAGGGGAAAAATTCAATAACAATATAATAGAAGGCATATATTTAATGAATACTTAAGCATATGATTCTACCTGAGCACCATCAGTATCTCTGCAGAGTTCGAATCTGTCAGTAGCATTGCGGAACACATTTTGGAGCATGACGGGGGTTCTTTTTGTAACTGCTGTTACGGTACGAGCACGTAAATGTCCCAGCTTCATTCAGATGGGGGCACCTTGTCATTACGCAAACATTGTTCGGGAGTACCTAAATGAACGATTTCCAAATCGGTGGATCGGATGTGGAGGCAACAGGCCGTAGGCGGCTCGATCTCCTGATCAAACGAGGGTCACGGATCTGCAAGATTTACGTGCTCGTATCGTAACAGCAGTTACAAAAATAACCCCTGTCATGCTCCAAAATGTGTTCTGCAATGCTGCTGACAGATTCGAACTATGCAGAGATACTGATGGTGCTCATGTAGAATCATATGCTTAAGTATTCATTAAATGTATGCCTTCTATTATATTGTTATTGAATTTTTACCCGGTTTGCTACGTTTTCACTGAAATAGATAGGGAGTTTACAAACACCCTGTATAGTACTCGTGTGTGTATATATATATATATATATTAGCACCCAAGGATGATGGGGCTCGACCCTGCAGTCTTTCTCATCCTTGGTCTTTTTCCACTTCGACTGTCCCCTCCACCCTTTCTTTTTCCTCTGTCTTTCCTCTCACTTTTTCTTTGTTTTTCCACTGAGATATGCCCTTTTAAATAGAGGCGAATCGGTTCTTCCCGAACTTAAAAAAAAAAAAAAAATATATATATATATATATATATATATATATACAGGCATACCTCGCTTTACGAATTATTGCGTTCCCAGCGTCCAATCGTAAAGTGAGGCATCGTAAAGCGAGGCATTATTTCCCATAGGCCTAATGTTATATTAAGGGATACGTTCTTGGAACAAATTTATTAAAAAAAATCGCAAGAAAAGGTAATAAAACGATAATTTATGCAGCAATGGTTTAATGAAATGAAAAACAGAGATATATGTAAAAAGACACACAGAAAGTTTAATTTTTATTTGACTCACTCGTAGAAGCACCTTCAGATGCACTTGTAGATGCAGTCGTGGATGGAGGACTCTTAAAAAATGCATCCAAAGTGGTTTGTTTTAAAGAAGATTTTTTCTTTTCTCTGTAAATTTCAATAACAACCTCTCACTTCAACGCAACGATACAAACTGACGATAAAAATGCTCCGCCAGAGTGAACAAACGCACGCACGAACGATATGTACTTATTTTTGACGTGTACGATTTATTTTTGACGTTAAATGTTTTTTAACGTTATTTATTTTTTATTTCGTTTAAAATAAAATTCGTAAACCCGGGGTATCGTAAAGCGAGGTATTACTGTATATATATGCAAACAATTCACAAACAGCACGTGATCTTTTTAATAAGCAAGGAACCACATGGAAAAGGAAAATAAAACACTAAGTCCCAGGGTTGGCAAAAACCCAACTACCCAGCAAAAGACCAGTTGAGTTTTTGCTGGGTTTTTGCCAACCCTGCTAAGCCCGAACCCTTTCGTGATATATTCACATCTCCTATCTCTCTCTCTCCCTTGTCCCTGAAGATGTGAATATATCACGAAAGCGCTTGGACTTCGTGTTTTATTTTCCTTTTCCCTGTGGTTCCTTGCTTACATATACACGGTGGCAAACAATGATTGCCCCTACCCACTGCACAGATGAAACTAAGAGGTACAAAAAAACTGATTGTTGCACCTCTATTAGTTTCATTTGTGCAGGGGGAGGGGGGCAATCGTTGCTTGCCACCCCTTATATATCCCCGCCTGTGGCCATCTTGTCGTGGTGGGTGGGCTCCCGTGTTGACCCAGTGGGCTGCGTCGGCGGGGGCATAGCCCCCGGAAGGGTCACTCATGCCGGACAAGCTACTGGGGAGACTGGGCTAAGTGCCACTAAAGTCTTTGGCTCCCAGTGCTGTCCTATGGGGGCTGACGCCCTTAGAGTGTCACTGTATTGGATGGTTGGGTGTCCGGCCGGTGGGATTGGGGCTGGGGGGTCTGCGCCATTTGGGGACAAACTTTCGCATCACGGGGCCCCGTTTTTAAACCAACGGTGTGTCCCCTGTGGACGAGGTACCCTGCCCCTGCGGTTTGCGCTCGGCCTCCCTTTCTCACTGGTAGGCAGTTTCTCGCGGCACCTGGGTCCGTTTTTCTCAATCTAATAGCGTATGGATACTACTACTAGTCGCCCACCACCCGAGTTCTAGGGTAAGGAGGTCCCCCCGAGTCCTCTACCACTGGAAGACCACGTCGTGAGGGGGTCGCCCCTCTTCTGGCTACGGAACACTCGCATTATTCTTCTCTCGTCACCGACCGCAACCTGTACCTCGACCATGCCTTTGGACATGCTTCCTCTAGAGCAGGGGTTCCATCCCAGCTCCCCTCAGCCAGCTATGGGCAAGACAACAGGGTTCACGAAAGCCTCGCTCCGAAAACCAGGCCTCTCGCTCTCTCCGTATGCCCCCCTCACCAGGGTTGGCAAAAACCCAATTACCCAGCAAAAAACCAGTTGGGTTTTTGCCAACCCTGCCCCTCACCCGTCATCGACCCACCTCTCCACGGAGAGAGCCCCGTGACGGACGGCGAAGTCGGCGCCCACGTCCGTCCTATCGACCACTAGATGTCCCAGTCCACTTCAAACCAACAGCTTCCCTATCCCTACCCAGTATTCACAAATTCTTAGTTATTCGCCCTACTTCTGGGTCCCTACCGTCCAACTCTGAAAGGACATTTCAGGCGATCCGCACGCGCAGCAACTCTAGCCGTTATGACGTCTGACCACAGAAGGACGATTCTCTCCTTATAAAATCGGCAACAGCGGCAGAAACGAATGTCCTACTCTCCCTCACAGAAGTCCTCGGATGCTCGGTGACCGTTTCCCCTCACCCCTCACCCCTCACCCCTCGCCTGAACCAGAGTCAGGGCACTCTTCGCTACTCGTTTATTAATGATACCCGAGAACGAGTTATTAGAAGACTTCACACCCCAGGGTGTCAAGGTTCATCGATTCATGTCTCGTGAAGGAAGTACCTCCTCCCCCACCCCCCGCCGCCTCCTCACGTTCAACACCCTAGTCCCTCCCGGCCGTGTTGTGTGGGGCATGGGAGACCGCGCGTCATGCGAGTTCTCGGTCCGCCCATACATTCCAGATCCGACCCGTTGCTTTAAGTGCAATAAGTTTGGGCATATCAGTTCGGTATGCCGACAGCCACAACAACTGTGCGTATGTTGCATGTCAGTTCGTATGCCGACAGCCACAACAACTGTGCGTTTGTTGCGGGGACATCGCCCACGCAGAACGATGTCCCAACTCGCCTAAATGCTCAAACTGCGCCGGCACACATTCTTCGTCTCGTGAATGTATTTTTTTTAAGTTGGAGAAAGGGGTCCGGGCCTAGAGGCGCGAGACAGGGTGCGGAGTCGGGAGGTGAGGCCGGGGGTCTCTTGTGCTGCAGCTCTCAGCTCAGTTCCCTCGACTCGCCGTCCGGGTCCGCCACTCAAACCCCCATACACTACTAATCCTCCCTCCCGATCGGGACCCACGCCGGGCCCGGGAGCCGCCTGTCCCCCTACCATGACTACCCACCATGAATCTCCAAAGCTACACACTTCCCAGACCTCTGGAATCGGGACTCTCGGTTCCCGTCTCCCAGGGACCCCGCTTTCACCGCACTCCGAGAACATAACCAAACCTAGCCCCGGGGTAAATCAACGAGGTGGAGACGCCAGAGTAAGTCTCCAGACTCACCGACCATCCAACAAGCCTCCCTCTCTTCTCCTAAATCTAAAAGGAAAACTCGAGCACCTACACCCTTAACCTCGCCTACGATGACCCTCTCACCCTCGCACTCGCTCCTGCAGAAGTTGACAGTCGTTGCTGACGTGCACGAGCCACCACCTAGGGCGAGACACGTGGCAGATCACCCCCACATCCGAGAATCCAGTGGACGCGGCACTGGCACGTCTACATGGTGTGACGAGAGTACCCTCGGCCGCACCCTCGAGCCTCATGGATCTACCCCTACCCCCTGGTGCCATCTTCTCCACCCCACCACGGGAGCACCCTGGCTCATCCCCTTGTACCCCAACTGACCCGGCCCCTCTCATACCTCCGGCTCTTCCCTCATCGGCCACCCAGACTTTATCCTCTTCCCCATCCGCCCGGTTTTACTGGTACCCCCTGTCGTCACCCCGGATGTCCCGGGAAACCACAGACAAACAGGGAGGTGCCAATTTGGACAACGGAACCCTCCCCCCGTTGCATGGCCACTGAACCCTGCTTAGAGACTCCTCACCCTCTGAACCCGCGACGGTCCCCGGGCTACCGCGATCCACGTCTCCGGTCCCGTTTGGTCGACTCGGTCCCACAGTCCCCGAAGGGGTTGGCAGGTCAGCCGATTCCCTCCTTGATGGACGGCAGGTGATCCGACATGCCCCCGACTTAAACCCGCCATCATGGACCTAGATCTCCATCCACAGTCTAACTCCCTAGCACCTTCACCCTCTCCACTTCTTTCTCGTCCAACAATGAACCCTCCGAAAGCGACGATCCTACAATGGGACTGTAAGGGAATTTTCGCAAATTACGAAGGCCTAAGTTCCCTGATTGCCTCTGCTCGTCCGGTATGTGTCTGTCTCCAGGAGCTAATCCTGGGGACCAGACCGATGCCCTACCCTACCGGATATTCTAGCACTACCTCTCCGTCTCCTACCTGCACACGAAGGGGGGCTGCCATTATGGAAAAACTATACACGCTTACAATATGGTATCGTATGTGATACCTTTATTTCATAATTAAATACAAATTATTAATTTATTGAATTAAATAACTTCAAAATTGCCTCGGGATTGGCGACATAGCCTATTGGGAATGAAAATAATTGTCATACATACATAGAACCCATATGTAGGCATCGGGCCTGCTTGACAACAAGAACACCAAATTTATTATTTCGTGTTCAACATTTTCCATTGCTGACTCATGAAAATTACATCGAGAGAAGAGTCAACGAACTTTGAAGAATCAGCAGATTCCTAACGATTATATTATACTGGCAGCACTCTGAGCTGCTTATGTTACAGCGATGCTTTAAGCAAGGAAGATGTACTTTATCTTCCTATAAATTCTGAGTAGAATCCTCATAATATAAAACCTAATCTATACTATAATAAGAGAGCCGTCTGTCTCCGTCCGTCCGTCTGTCTCCGTCCGTCCGTCCGTCACACTTTCAGAAATTGAGAAAAAATTGTGAGAAAAAAATTCAGAAATTGTATTACGGGCGGCAATGTGAAGCTCAAGATTTTCATGACTGTGTTCTTTTCTGTAGTTTAGCCTGTCTGTTTGTGAAATTTATCCCGGGCAGTAATGGGGGAAGGGTGGGGGTAATTGGGGATGGGTGGGGTAATGGGGGAGGGGGCTAGCCCCCAAGTTGCATGAATGGGGGTGAGGAGGTTTTGGGAGATACCAGATTCAGAAATGTTGACACAATGTGAAGCTCAAAATTTTCACGGCTGCGTTCTTTTCTGTAGTTTAGCCTGTCTAACCGTCAGCGAAGCGACGGGAACTGTACTAGTAACTATAAAAAGGATAGGCCTATTCCTTCAGGTATTTAAGTCTAGTGACTGCTTATATTAATTACATCAAAGCAACTCGTGTAACTCCATCGTACCGCGGCCCTACATCGAAAAGCATCGTCGCGCCCTACATCGAAAAGCATCGTCGCGCCCTACATCGAAAAGCATCGTCGCGCCCTACATCGAAAAGCATCGTCGCGCCCTACATCGAAACAGAAGCGAGGCCCAACGAAATAATAAGGTAAGGCAATTCCTTTCTTTACCATTAAGCAGCGCAAATACCGAAGGCAAATAAACATAAAAAGGTCCTTTGAAGACCTACATATACATAACACACTAATGAAAAAACGCAGAGCTTTTGTAGTTCTCTCTCCAATGTAATTGCTGGAAATTTCCAATGGATGAGGGTAACAGGCAATCAACCCATAGCCCTTATAGTTTTTTCATAGCCATCCTCGTCCACCGTACAGTTCCCTTTCACAACCTCCCTATTAGATCCCCGTTACATGTGGTTGCTGCCAGGATTTTCCTGGACAAGCAATACACAGTCTGCTCGATCTACCTCTCCCCTCATTTCCAAGTTTCCGATGACCTGGTTGAGGTTGTTCAACAACTCTCCAGGCCCTTCCTACTCTTGGGCAATTTCAATAGTCGCCACCCCTTGTCGGGTGATACGACCTCCACTTTTGTGGCTCCGACCTTGATTACCCTCATGGCTGAACTCTCCTTCGAGTGCCTCAACGACGGCTCTCCCACACGCTACCAGATGCACCCCGTCCTGTATAGATCTATCGTTCATCTCGACGGACGACCTCCTGGACTTCACCTGGCAAATGCTTCGGGATGACCATGGCACTGACCACTTCCCTGTTTGCCTCACACTAAATCGGCACGATCAGGCCGTTCGGGTACCGGAGAAGTGGATAGATAACGGCCAGAGCTAATTGGCCACTTTTCCGGGGCAACACTTCCACACGTACGACGGCCCATTTTCCATCCTCCGATGAATGCATTGAGTACTTTGAGGCGACTATTGTCGCAGCTGCAAGTACCAACATTCCACGATCTTCTGCCTACTCCCGAGCCCGACGAGTACCCTGGTGGAACCCAGAGTGCGCGGAGGCCACTCGTGCCAAGAATAGGGCTACCCAACGATTTTATCGTACGTGAACCCCTCCTACCCATCGCATGGAGATGCAGCGGGCCATAGCCATTGCTCGCCATGCGATGAAGAAAGCGCGCCGAGCTTCCTGGCGTACCTTTGTGTCAGGTATCACCTCCTCCACACCATCGGCTACCATCCGGTCCTCCGAACTAATGACAGGCTTCTCTATGAATCTAGGTCAGTGGCGAATCTTCTAGCATCTACCTTCGCTGCCGTCTCCTCCACAGACAGCTCTCACGCGCTGGCCCCCTAACAAGAACTGCTCACCATCCCTCGATAACTCCTACAATCGGCTGTTCATCATGCGAGAGCTACAGGCGGCACTGGCCTCTAGACGGTCTCCTTCCCCTGGCCCGGACGGCATCCCCTACTGTTTGATCCAACACATCCATCGTACTATGTAACTTCCTCCTAGATCTCTACAACCGTATGTGGATTGAGGGCACTTTCCCTCTCGGTGGAGAGAGGCCCACGTAATACCAATCCCTAAACCCGGTAAAGACCCTCTTGACCCGACTAATTATAGACCAATCGCATTAACGTGCTGTGCCTGTAAAATCCTCGAGAATATGATTGCCGCGCAACTCTCCTTTCTCCTTGAAAACACGGACTCCCTCCCGGCTACCCAGTCTGGCTTTAGACAGTTCCGCTCCACTACAGACCCCCTCCTGCTTCTCAGCCGAGATATACAGAACGCCTTCAATAGGGGACAGTTTGTCCTGTCTACTTTTTCGACATCCAGAAGGCCTACGACACCACCCATCGACGTACATATAATCCTCAGTGAGCTCCAAATTTGCGTTTCGTCGGAGCCCTGCCGACCTTCGTCAGGGGCCTCCTCTCCTCTCGGACCTTTGAAGTACGGGTGGGCTCAGTCCTCTCTGACACCTTTGAGCAAGAGAACGGTGTCCCACAGGGGAGCATCCTCGGTGTCATATGCTTTTCACTGGTAATGAACACAATAGCAACATCCCTTTCACCCCCACCGTCCGTTCCTCCATCTACGCAGACGACCTTACGATATGGTTCGCGGGACGGGAACTGCCCGTCGTCCAACGACAAATTCAGCTCGCCATCCATCGGGTGGAGAGGTGGGCGACATCAGTTGGTTTCCGCCTATCCACCTCTAAAACCAAAAGTATGGTCCTCAGCAGAAGATCCACAGCCATACCTGCCCCCTTAGTCACGCTATACGGCGAGCCCCTCAAAGTGGTCCAATCAAAGCTGGACTATGGGAGTGTTGTATACGGGTCTGCCTCCAGCACTTCCCTCCGAATCTTGGACCCGGTAGGTACTTAACAGGGGCCTCCGCCTCTCCACCGGTGCCTTCCGATCCTCCCCAGCTTCCAGCCTCCAAGCAGAATGTAACTACCTCCCTCTCACCCACCGACGGGGTCTGCTCTTCATGCGGACCTACCTTCGCGCGCAGAAGCTGCCCTCGTCACTTCTGTGCCCGGCGATTTTAGAACCTCCGCCCTAGGGTCAGAGCTGGCACTTCACGGAAGCGGTCCGCTCTTTCCTGGATCTTTCCAACGTGCCCCCTCCTTCAGTCACCCCATCTCGTATCATATCCATCCTCCCTAGCTCCTCACCCCTATCAAGTTTTGCAGGGACTTATGTGCCCTGCCGAAAGCTACTACGACAGCTACAATATACAAGTCGCTCTTCCAAGAACACGTAACCCAACACCTGGACGATGTCCCTCTCCATACGAATGGTTCCCGATCAGAGGATGGTGCGGCTGCCTCAGCGGTGATCGTGACCCAGCCGCTCTCTAGAGCCGTTCCCCTTCCCCGTGTGGCCTCTGTCTTTTCAGCAGAACTCTTCGCTATTCTGGAGGCCCTCGACATTATAAGCAGTGGTGGGCACCGTTAACCGCTAATCCGTTAACCAAAAAGTTAACTTCGTTAACCGTTAATTCGCTAAACATGTAACGGAAGTTACCGATAAACCGTTAACGTTAACTTTTATTATTAAAAAAATGAAAAACACAATATATATATAATTTAATTTTCCCTCTTCTTCTCGTTCTCCATTTTGTCCATGAGATGCATGTTGCCCTTCATGAAAATTAGCATATCAAAGTTTTCATCAGACAGGGATGATCTCTTGACCCTCAGGATGTCCTTGCCCATAGAGAACAAACGCTCCACTGCAGCACTGGAGGGGATGGCTGTGTTGAACTTGATGAACAAGTCCACCAACACTTGCTCACCCAAGAAGGCAGCATCTGTCAGCAAGTCCTTGGAGTTGGTCTCCAGCCAGGTCTTGACCAAGTTCTGGGCCTTGCCCTTGAGTGACCTGTGGCTTCTGCTGCTCTCTTTTGTCTGGATGACAGCACTGAAGAAGTCATCCTCCTCCTCCTCCTCGTTGTTGCTGCCTCCACTGTTGCTGCCCACTTCGTTGGACTGCTGCTTCATGGCATATTTGGTAAGACACAAATTGTGGCGACGGAAACAAATATATCGCCTGATTTTTCACTGCGGAAATGGAAATTCGTTCATCACTATTAACAGTGGCGGATTAATTGCGCACCTGCTCAGCACTGAAAATAATATAAACTTTTAAACGTTTATTTATGAATTTTTTGGGTTAACGGACTTGAGTTAACGGAAGTTAAATGTAACGGAAGTTAATTAGTCCGATAATGATTTTCAAAGTTAACTTAAAAGTTAAATCGTTAACGAAAAAGTTAACTTCGTTAATTAACGATTAACGGATTAACGGTTTGTGCCCAGCTTTGATTATAAGCACCCACTCCGCCAACTCCTATGTCATCTACTCAGATTCCCAAAGCGCACTGCTCTCCCTTGAAAAATTTAACCCCCCTCATCCACTGGTCTGCACCATCCAACAAACCTTCCACTCCTTAACGGCATCCCAGCACAAAACTGTCATCTTCTGCTGGGTCCCGGCTAGTGATGTGAGTCGTTTTTTATTGTGTCGTTTTTTTTTGTTTTTTTTTTGTCATTTTTTTTGTTTAAAACGAAGGTAGTCTGTTTTTTTTGTTTTTTATTGTTTTAAACTTATTCCATATTTTTTTTCCTTTAATCTAATAAGTATATTAGTATTACCTATAATTTACTATACTACCATGCTTATACGGTTATACCTAGTATATATACTATATAGTCATCTTTTAGAAAAATTGAATCACGCAAAAAGTATATAATAGAAAGGAAAAACAAACCCTCATTTTTTATATGTATATATATTTTTTAACTAGAACATAAAACATTCTTCCTCGTTTCAAACAATATACATAATTGTGATTGGCAAGAGTACCAGTATATATATTCCAGATAGAAAAGGAAAATATTCACCTTTTTTCGAACCTTTTTGTTAACCTACATTTCCATGGAAGAATCATCACTAGATTGGGTAGAGCATATATGCTAGTTTCAATATCACAGGTACTGGTATAATATCCATAATACTGGTATAAAACAATAGATATAATTGTGATTGGCAAGAATACCAGTGTGTGTATATATATATATATATATATATATATATATATATATATATATATATATATATATTCCAAATAGAAAAATAAAAAAAATATAAATATTCATCTCTTTCTTTAACCTTTGTGTTAACCTAATGCTGTTTAACTTTCATTATCTGATTCTATTTCCATTGAAGAATCATTATCACTAGATTGATTAAAGCAAATAGTTTCAATATCACAGGTACTGGTATTTATTGCAGATTTGGATGTTGACGAAGCCAATGTAGCACCATGTTTTACTTCACTTTCTTGGAATTTTGCATTTTGGGATATAAATACTAGCTTTGCTGCTCTGTCTGTGCTTAATTGGTTTCTTTTGGCTGTATGGATATTACTGTATGTGCTAAATGATCTCGGAGGTAATGAAAGGGCGAAATAGAGGTGTATGAGTTTGTGTAGGTATATATGTGAGTATGCATGCGTATGTATCTGGAATTCTGGATGTATGCATGTGTATGGGGTATACAATAGATATAAATGTGTATATAAGTATTTATGTATATATTGGTATATATGTATATGGGTGTATGTGTATGTATATATATATGGATGGTCTCGTGGTGGTGGGGGGGGGGGGAATATGTCATCGCGGGTCTAAAGGATAGTTAAGTGGGAGATTCAAAATCCGAGGCATGGATGGGAGAGTCCTGGGAAGGTTGGACAATGGGCAGTCAGCTCCCAGCCAGTGTTCTCGCAAGTTTAATGGATCTCAAGATACAAGACTTTCAGTGCAAGAAAGAGGCGTTTTTTCTGTAAATAGGCTGAAAAGGACATTCTATACTGGTACCATATGGCCTATTTTATTATTTATTTATTTATTTTTATAATATATATATCATTGCAAAAGTATACCTTATAATTAAATTGGCAATATCTATATTAATTATTAAAAAAAACCAAAAAAAAACGACAAAACAAAAAACAAAAAAAACGGTTTTTTTACATCACTAGTCCCGGCACATGTTGGTATCCGGATTAATGAGGAGGCGGACCATAAGGCGAAATTCGCTTGCTTATTGCCAGTTTCCACCCGGCCCCTCCCTTTCACGGGTTTTTCCAGACTGCTCCCACTTCCGTTCCATCTGGCAACAGGATTGGAACCAGGATATTCACAACAAGCTCCAGCGGATAAAACCACACCTTGGATATTGGGCTTCCTCGTTCCATAGGTCCCGTCATAAAGAAGTGGTTCTAGCCCGTCTCCGCCTAGGGCACACACGACGCACACACGGTCACCTTATGGTTAAATTGCCATCACCGTCGTCCACCTTCTGGTCGAATGCCCAAATCTGTCTGACCTCCGCCACAGCTGTTTCCCCAACCTGTCCCGCATCCCCACGTCCGAACGTCTCCGTCCATACTCGCCGAAGGCCCCCACTTCTTAGCGGAAGCGATTTTCTCATACCTCAATCACTCTGAACTACGTCACCGCATCTAAATTCATACTCCCCCTCCCACATATTCAATAACTGAACCTTCTCATCCCTTCAGTCTCATACTCCCATCCCAGCGACACTACCCACCCTCTGTTTCGCCGAGATATGTACCAATCTAGGTGCGAATCGGCGATTAAGCAATTAAAGTGTATATATACAGTGTATATATATACATATATATATACAGGGGTTGGGCAAAATAATATGAACACCTTGATAAATGGCGGTTTTTATTCTTAATGTGGAGTTGGTCCTCCTTTAGCGGCAATAACAGCTGCAATGCGTCGGGGAATTGATTCATACAGCTTTTGGACAGTGGCTAGAGGAATCCTGAGCCATTCTTCGAGCAAACCCTGTTCCAGTTCCGCCAAAGACGCCGGCGGTGGGAATCGGCTTCTAGCCTGCTGCTCCAACTGACACCACAGATGCTCGATAATGTTAAGATCCGGGGATTGTGGAGGCCAATCCAAGCGTTCTACGTCACTAACATGCTCTTCAAACCAGTTTTTAACGACCCCAGCGGTGTGGATTGGTGCATTATCATCCTGGAAGACGGCGCCGCCATTGGGAAACAGCGTTTGGATCATGGGATGGACCTGGTCAGCCAATATTGACAGATAGACCTGGGCGTTAACCCTACCATGCAGTACTACAGCTGGGCCAAGAGTATTCCACGATATTGCTGCCCAAACCATCACAGATCCGCCTCCATGCTTAACGGTTGGGGTCAGGCAGTCGGGGTCATAAGCATCTTTAGGCTGTCTCCAGACGTAAACTCGACCGGAACATGGAAATAGCGTAAAGGAGGATTCGTCGGAGTAGACTACATTCTTCCACCGGTCCATTGACCAATTCTTATGGTTATTACACCATTTTCTGCGCCGCTCAATGTTGATGTGCGAAAGGAAGGGTTTGGCAATTGCAGCCCTCCCATGTTATCCAGCTCCATGGAGGTCGTGACGTACAGTTCTGGTCGATACCGAGCTTGCAAGATGCTGGTTAAGCTCTGCAGTCACTTTTGGACCTGGGTCTTATGGTTCTTTGTCACAATGCGCTTTAGCACCCGGCGGTCTCGATCACACAGCTTCTTCTTGCGTCCACTATTGCATTTGTCGGTGCTTGTCTTTCCATGGTTTTGGTATGCAGACATGACCATAGAGACAGTTCCTCTGGATACATTGAACATCTGAGCGGTTTTCGTCACCGATGCACCAGCCATCCGCGCTCCGACAATTTGCCCTCTTTGGAAGTCTGACAGGTCTTTCATAACTGCTAATTCATAATTCACTCAGATCTGTAAAAACAACGTGAGGGTTATAACATGACGTATACACTCTCTGTTACGCATTTAAATAGGTTTGCCAGTCATTTGACCGTTTACTTTGTGTCTGAGCAGTCCGTAAAGATAACCAGTGAAATCGGCGGGTGTTCATATTATTTTGTCTAACCCCTGTGTATATATATATATATATAATATATATATATATATATATATATATATATATTATATATATATATATATATATAATGCACTCCATCCTATATAGACCTGTCCTTCGTTTCGACTGATGCCCTCTAGATTTCACATGACAAGTCCTCCAAGAGGACTATGGAAGTGACCATTTCCCTGTTCAACTCACGCTCAATTGGCCCGACCAGACCGTTCGGGTTACCGGAAAGGTGGATTACTACCAAAGCGAATTGGTCCCGCTTTCGCGACGATACGTATACAACCCTTATGACGGCCCACTTCCCATCCTCCCACGAGTGCATCGCATACTTCGAGTCCGTCGTTGTAGCGGCTGCGTGCACTAGCATCCCACGATCCTCCGCTTACCCCCGCGCCCGACTGGTGTCTTGGTGGACCCCGGAGTGCGCGGAAGCCGTACGCACCAAGAAGAAGGCTACTCGACGCTTCTACCATACACGACTCCCCATCCATCGCATAGAGATGCAGCGGGCCAGAGCCATCGCCCGCCGTACAATGAAGACAGCGCGCCGAGCTTCTTGGCGTGCCTTTGTGTCCGGCGTCACCGCCACCACACCTTCGGCTACCATCTGGAAGAAGGTACGGGGTGTCGAGAGGCGACATGTCCCCTCCCGATCCCCGGTCCTCCGGACTAAGACTAACGATGGACTCCGACGCGAGCCCACATCGGTGGCAAACCACCTAGCTTCTACCTTCGCCGCCGTTTCTTCCTCCGCAGTTAGTTCCCTCGTACTCGCCCCAAACAATAGTTCCTCTTCTCCGTCCCTAAACAGCACCTACAACCGGTTGTTCACCATGCGTGAACTACAGGCGGCACTGGCCTCACGACGATCCCCTTGTCCCGGCCCGGACGGTATTCCGTACAGCATGATCCAGCACATCCTCTCTACCTTACAAATTTTCCTGCTAGACCTGTACAACCGCATATAGATAGAGGACCCCTTCCCCTCCAGGTGGAGGGATGCCCACGTCATCCCTATCCCCAAACCCGGCAAAGATTCCCTCGATCCCACAAACTACAGACCAATCTCCCTGATGTGTTGTGCCTGCAAAATCTTCGAAAAAATGGTCGCTACGCAACTATCTTTCTTCCTTGAAAATAGTAATTCCTTCCCGGCTACCCAGTCCGGCTTCAGACAATTTCGCTCCGCCACTGATCCCCTCCTGCTCCTCAGCCGAGACATACAGACTGCCTTCGACAATGGACAGTTCGTCCTATCAATTTTTTTTGACATCCAGAAGGCCTATGACACCACCCTTCGGGCAATGATCCTTAGTCAGCTCCGACATCTAGGTCTCGTCGGAGCCATGCCGACCTTCATCAGGGGCTTCCTTTCCTCCCGAACCTTTAAAGTCCGAATGGGCTCAGTCCTCTCTGACAACTTCGTGCAGGAGGACGGGGTCCCACAGGGAAGCATCCTCAGTGTTCTATGCTTTTCCATCGTCATGAACACAGTCTCAAAATGCCTTCCACCCACCATCCGTTCTTCCATCTACGCGGATGACCTTGCGATCTACTTCACAGGGCGGGAGCCGTCCGTCGTTCAACGGCAAATTCAGCTCGCCATCTACCGGGTGGAAAGGTGGGCGACGTCGGTGGGGTTCCGCCTCTCTACCTCCAAGTCCAAGTTTATGCTCTTCAGCAGAAGAAGACCCGCAACCCTTCCTGTTCCCTCTGTCACATTATACGGCCATCCTCTTGAGCTGGTACCCTCCACGCGATTTCTGGGCGTGACTCTAGACCGACGACTCAACTGGGCTCCCCATCTCAAGCACCTGAAGCAATCCCTCCGACGTCTCCTCGCTCTCCTAGATCACCTCTCCCCCACCACATGGGGGCGCAGACCGACGATCTCTCCTTCGCCTTTACACTTCCATGGTGCAGTCGAAGCTGGACTATGGCAGTGTAGTATATGGTTCAGCATCCAACGATTGCCTCCGTATCTTGGACCCGGTCCTTAACCCTATACCGCACTGTGCGTCGAATACGTAACGTTTCAGATACACGCATTTAGACTCTACGCAAAAAGTTCGGCGATAAAGGGTTAATAGAGGCCTCTGGTGCTTTCCGCTCTTCCCCAGCCTCCAGCCTCCGAGTGGATTGCAGTTACCTCCCTCTCGCCCTCCGACGGGGTCTGCTCCTCATGAGGACATACCTCCGTGCACAGAGGCTACCTTCTTCGCTTCTATGCGCGGCGGTTTCTGATCTCCCACCCCAGGGACGGAGCTGGCACTTCACTGAAGCGGTCCGCTCTTTCCTTGACCTTTTCAACATGCCCGCCCCCTTAGTTATCCCCATTTCATACAGCATCTACCCCCACCCCTGGCTACTCACCCCTATCAAGTTTTGCAGAGACCTGTGTGCCCTACCTAAGACTTCCACGAGCGCTCCGGTATACAGGTCACTCTTCCGAAAACACGCAACCCAACACCCGGACACAGTCCCCATTTATACAGATGGTTCCCACTCAGAGGCTGGTGCGGCCTCCTCAGCGGTGATACTGTCCCAGCCGCTTTCTCGAGGCGTCAGCCTGCCCCGCGAGGCCTCCGTTTTCTCGGCAGAACTCTTCGTGATTATGGAGGCCCTCGACATTGTGCGAACCCACTCTGCCAGCTCTTTCGTCATTTATCCAGATTCCCAAAGCGCAGTTCTCTCCCTAGAGAGATTTAACCCAACTCACCCGCTCGTCTGTACCACCCAGCAAACCTTCCACTTTTTAACAGCCTTCCGACACAAGACAATCGCCTTCTGCTGGGTCCCGGGCCCCCGGCACATGTCGGCATCCAGGGTAACGAGGAGGCGGACCGCATGGCAAAGTCGGCCTGCTTACTGCCGGACTCCTCCCGGCCCCTCCCTTTCTCCGACTTCTTCCCGACTCTCCGCTCCCACTTCCGCTCCTTATAGCAACGGGAATGGGACCAGGCCACACAAAACAAACTCCACAAGATCAAGCCACAATTAGGATACTGGGCCTCCTCATTCCGCCGGTCCCGCCATAAAGAAGTGATTTTAGCCCGTCTCCGCCTAGGACATACCCGCATTACTCATGGACACCTTATGGCTAAATCGCTAGCCCCGCTCTGCCCTACCTGCTATGCCCCTATCACGGTCGTACATCTGGTTGAATGCCCAAACCTATCCGCTCTTCGTCGCAGGTGTTTCCCTCTCTTGTCCGAAAATCCCATGCCCGACCGTCTACGCTCCATAATCGACGAAGGACCCCACTTTTCAGCGGAAGCGATTTGCCTTTTCCTCACTCACTCCCATCTGCTCCATCCTCACTCACTCCCATCTGCTCCATCGTGTCTAAGACCATACCCCACCTACCCACTATCCAGGAACTGACCATTTCTCACCCCGCTAGTCTATCATCCCCAACTCAGTAACACCACCCACCCACTGCCTCCCCGAGATATGTACCGCTTTCTTTAGGTATTAATCGGCGGTAGAGAGAAAAAATAAATAATAATTTGAGATTAATACCATACCCTAATTAATAATTATTCATCATCATCATCATCATCATCATCATCATCATCATCATCTATGTATTATTAATAATAACTTATTTTTAATTAAGAGCCCAGTAAAGCCCAAAACTTAAGGGCCAAATATAATAAATAGTCCAACATCACAATTATTTATGTCACTGTAAATTGTAAAGTATTGTATTTATTTTATTAATAACAATAATAAAGTTCAATTCAATTCAAAATACAGAAATAAATTACATGCGATATCGAGACAACAAGTACCGAAACAAATACGGAAAGGAAAATTGTCAGAGGATCACAGGGCAACGAAACATGCACCGCCAATCGAAAACGAATTTGAACTACATAAAGGGAAAAATGAAAATGAAAAAGTAAAAATAATCCTAGCCAACATTTAGAGCCTTGAACCAAACCATTCCTGGACAAAGTCACATGCCTGAAAGAACTCGTGCAAGAAACAAGAGCTGACTTTATATGCCTTAGGGAAATCCATCTAAATGACTGCCAGGCGAACTGTGAAAACTGAGTTTTGTATCGACAAAAAAGAAATACAAATTGACAATTATAACATCCTTCGAGCTGACAGAACAGTAAGGTGTAAAGGAGAATGTGCTATTTATACTCATGAAAAACATATAGCAGAAATGGCTACCAAGTACTTCAAATAACTACGTAGAATCAGTAGCAGCAAAAGTTGAAAAATTAAATACTGTACCAATTGCAATATATAGACCCCCAAACGCACCAACTACAAAATTCTCAGATACCATTACAGAAGTCAGGAACTGGATGAAAAATCTACACTTTCCAACTCCAAATATTATTTTCTATGGTGATATTAATTTCCCATTTATGAAATATAAAAGGATAGGAAGAAATATATAGGGTGTTTCACAACCGGTCTGCCATACTTTGGGGGGTGATATAGAGTAAAAAAGTTAATACAACATAGGTGCTATTTCCAACCATTGCGGAGCTATGGACGTTTTAAGATATGCAAACAACTCCCTACTTGTGTGTAATTCAATAGATGGCAGCACTGGTGGTAGATTTGGTTAACGAAGTTAGCACTACTAATCCTCAGTTTTTCTTTCAGTTGGTTCTGATTCGTGGTATGAGAGTGTGTGTTGCTCTAAAGTGAACAATCTAAATGAATCAACAGTTCACCCGCTGAATACGCTGATATCCATTTCATTTATGGATTCTGTGATGGTAACAGCAGAACGGCAGTTGATGAATACCGAACAGGCAAGTGTTTAGTGACACACACCAGAGATTAAGGGAAACAGGGACAATTGTTCCGTGTAACCAAGAACTTGCAGCATGATGGCCCATTGCTATGGAGGAGCGCATACTGGACCAAGTACAACGTAACCCAACTACTAGTGTTCGAAGGATTTCTAGACGAATTGGTGAATCTGCATCGCGTGTATAGTGAACCATACCGTACATGTTGAGGGTTTGTATTCCTATCATTTGCAACGTGTGCAAACTCTTCAACCGGATGATTACGATAAACGTGTTCAATTTTGCCAGTGGATGGTTATGCATCGCCAAATTCTTAATCGCATACTATTCAGTGATGAAGCACAATTTATTCGGGATGAAATTAACAATAGACGAAACTCCCACTTGTGGTCCGCCGATAATTCCCACGGTATCGTTCAAAGAAATTTTCAACATCGATTCTCAGTGAATGTTTGGTGCGGTGTAATTGGAGATCAACTGATTGGACCATTCGTTTTGGAACAACAACTAACTGCTGATATTTATCTGAACTTGCTGACGAACGAATTTCCGCTTTTGATGGAGGACGTGCCCATGGAGGAGCAGGATGTTCTTTCAGCATGATGGGGTGTCACCACATTTTGGTCGTCATGGTACGGATTACTGGAATCAGCGGTACGGGAATCGTTGGATTGGTCGTGCTGGTCCAATATCGTGGCCCCCGAGATCTCCGGACCTAACCCCGTTAGATTTCTTTTTATGGAGCCTTATGAAAGATATGGTCTACAAGACCAAAGTATAAATGAAAGAGGAACTCTTGCGTCGGATTATGGGTGCCGCTGCTTACATATGAGAACACCCAGAAATGATTCAATGGGCAGTGGACTCTTGTTTGGAATGAGCAAGGCTGTGCATTGAAAACCGAGGCGGACATTTCAAACATTTATAAGGTGTATCTCATAAAATGTAGCAATAAATACTAGGGGCACTCAGTATATTTTGCCCCACCCTTTTTTCTTACCTAAATAATAGGCCATGGGGCTGAAATCCCCGGCCGTAAGTTTGAACTTTCTGCACTTCACATAACCGGATTTTTCCAGTTTGAACCTCCCCTCCTTGTATAAAACCGCTCTTAAACGCCCTTGTATAAAACTGATGGTTAACGCAGTTTCGAAAATGGCGTCTGACAGTGATGTGCGTCGTAAACAGAGAGCTGTTATCGATTTCTTAACCGCAGATAAGGAAACAGTTGGAAATATTCAGAAACGTCTACAAAACGTTTACGGAGATGCTGCTGCTGTTCGAAACACAGTTGGACGCTGGTCTAAACGTGTGAGATCATCGGAGAGAAGGAGAGCCAGCCTCGATGATGAGCCATGCATAGTGATGAGTCGTTTTTTATTGTGTCGTTTTTTTTGTTTTTTTTGTCGTTTTTTTTGTTTAAAACGAAGGTAGTCTGTTTTTTTTGTTTTTTTTGTTTTTTATTGTTTTAAACTTATTCCATATTTTTTTTCCTTTAATCTAATAAGTATATTAGTATTACCTATAATTTACTATACTACCATGCTTATACGGTTATACCTAGTATATATACTATATAGTCATCTTTTAGAAAAATTGAATCACGCAAAAAGTATATAATAGAAAGGAAAAACAAACCCTCATTTTTTATATGTATATATATTTTTTAACTAGAACATAAAACATTCTTCCTCGTTTCAAACAATATACATAATTGTGATTGGCAAGAGTACCAGTATATATATTCCAGATAGAAAAGGAAAATATTCACCTTTTTTTGAACCTTTTTGTTAACCTACATTTCCATGGAAGAATCATCACTAGATTGGGTAGAGCATATATGCTAGTTTCAATATCACAGGTACTGGTATAATATCCAGAATACTGGTATAAAACAATAGATATAATTGTGATTGGCAAGAATACCAGTGTATATATATATATATATATATATATATATATATATATATATATATATATATATATATATATATATATATATTCCAAATAGAAAAATAAAAAAAATATAAATATTCATCTCTTTCTTTAACCTTTGTGTTAACCTAATGCTGTTTAACTTTCATTATCTGATTCTATTTCCATTGAAGAATCATTATCACTAGATTGATTAAAGCAAATAGTTTCAATATCACAGGTACTGGTATTTATTGCAGATTTGGATGTTGACGAAGCCAATGTAGCACCATGTTTTACTTCACTTTCTTGGAATTTTGCATTTTGGGATATAAATACTAGCTTTGCTGCTCTGTCTGTGCTTAATTGGTTTCTTTTGGCTGTATGGATATTACTGTATGTGCTAAATGATCTCGGAGGTAATGAAAGGGTGAAATAGAGGTGTATGAGTTTGTGTAGGTATATATGTGAGTATGCATGCGTATGTATCTGGAATTCTGGATGTATGCATGTGTATGGGGTATACAATAGATATAAATGTGTATATAAGTATTTATGTATATATGTATATGGGTGTATGTGTATGTATATATATATGGATGGTCTCGTGGTGGTGGGGGGGGGGGAATATGTCATCGCGGGTCTAAAGGATAGTTAAGTGGGAGATTCAAAATCCGAGGCATGGATGGGAGAGTCCTGGGAAGATTGGACAATGGGCAGTCAGCTCCCAGCCAGTGTTCTCGCAAGTTTAATGGATCTCAAGATACAAGACTTTCAGTGCAAGAAAGAGGCCAGTTTTTTCTGTAAATAGGCTGAAAAGGACATTCTATACTGGTACCATATGGCCTATTTTATTATTTATTTATTTATTTTTATAATATATATCATTGCAAAAGTATACCTTATAATTAAATTGGCAATATCTATATTAATTATTAAAAAAAACAAAAAAAAAACAAAAAAAAAACAAAAAAAACGACAAAAACAACAACAAAAAAAAAAAAAACGGTTTTTTTACATCACTAGCCATGCAGCGGTCGCCCGGCATTGGCTGTGACATCTCGCACTGTGCAAAGTGCTAACAGCATCATTCGATCAAATCGGCGCGTCACATACAAGGAGCTATCATTGGAGCTAGGAATTAGTGAAGGAAGTGTGAATATGATAATTCAGCAACTGGGATACTCAAAAGTGTGTTCACGGTTTGTTCCTCGCGAACTGACTGAAGATCACAAAGCCCAAAGAAAAGAAATTGCTTCCTAGTCGTTGGTTCGATACGAGACAGAAGGGGATGACTTCCTTTCACGAATTGTGACTGGGGACGAGACTTAGGCACACCACTTTGAACCTGAAACAAAACGCCAATCCATGGAGTGACATCACGCAGACTCCCCACGCAAGAAAAAGTTCAAAATGGCTCCCTCTGCAGGAAAGGTTATGGCCACCATCTTCTGGGACATGAAAGGGGTGATTCTGGTGGACATTATGAAGAAAGGACAAACAATCAACTCAGAGGCATACCGGGTGTCCCATTCGAAATGAAACAACTTTGAAACCTTATAATATTTATTGAATGATGCAAACAGTAAATAGTCAGTGTCATAAAGTTTTATATGATATATGTGAATTATAACATTTAGATACATTAGTGTTCTTTATTGTATGCATTCAATATGTACACCATTTGTAGCACGGACCAGGTCGTAACGGTACTCAATTTCCCTCCATACGTTGCCTAGCATCTCAGGGGTTACAGTCCACCGCTTCTGTGATGCGCTCTTTCAGTTGAACGAGGAATCTGCAGTTCGACACTGGCACGACGGATGGACTTTCTCGGGCTACTACCAAAGGCGCCGCGTATTCGTTCAACATCATCTTCCGATCTTGTTCGCCCTCCAGAGTGTTCCTTTAGAACACTGCCAGTATCCTCAAATTTCTTGGTCCATGGATATAGGTCTCTCCTGGTGGGTGGTTCCTTGTGAAAGGTTGTACGGAATCGCCTTTGCACCAGAGTAGGGGACTTCAACTCAGCCATCCATAACACACATTTCGCTTTTTCTTGTGGGGTAAACATAATTTAATCTGAAACAAACAAAAAACATTATGACAAAAACTTATGCATATGGTGTAGTAACTGGCAAAGTTTCAACATTCTCACATTAATACTTTAAAAATTACAGAGTTTCAAAGTTGTTTCATTTTCGAATGGGATACCCGGGCGGTATATTGCTACCCTGTAGAGACTTCAGAGACGTATAAAACGAGTTCGACGGGAGAGAAGATGTCCTTCTTTTGCACGATAACGCAAGACCACACAACAGTTTGCAAACAAGAGAAGCTATCACAAAAATGCGCTTGACTGTTATCCCACCCTCCATACAGCCCCGATCTGGCACCTTCAGACTTCCATTTGTTTGGGCCACTGAAGGATGCTATTCGTGGAAGAAAGTTTCAATGACGATGAGGTTGAGGAGGAGGTTAAGAGGTGGCTCCAGCGGAATCCAGCAGACTTTTACCAGCAAGGAATAAAGGTCTTTGTTTCGAGGTGGAGGAAAGCCATAGAAAAGAATGGAGACTATGTGGAAAAATATAAACTTGTAAAAAAGGTATGTAACTACTTGTGTACAAAATTTCTGGACTTACAAGGAAACTTGGAAAGAAGAAAAAAAAAGGTGGGGGGAAAATATATTGAGTGGCCCTCGTAGATTACACACGAGAAATTAATAAACAACGGTAATGGACATTAATCCTAGATTTTTGTTAGTATGTCATTATTAATCGGGATTTCAACTTTGTTTTAAACGAATTTACATTCACAATAGATGAAGACAATCTAAATTAAGGTAACATGCTTTCAGCTATTTCTGATACAAGTGGATTTCTTGAGTAACAAAATACATATTGACCCATTGTAAATTAATGATTTTGTTCTTACACTCGTAAGTAAGAATAAAATGTGCCAGTTTGATTACATCATTGACCTTTAGTAGGTTTAGCTCTTTAAATACTGCACTAGAGTGATCAAGTTAATCAGCATCAGATAATAACCTTATTGCTCTTTTTTGGATGACAAAGATACCATTTAATGTGTTGTTAGCGGAGTTCCCCCAAACAAGGGTGCAGTACATTATATAAGGAAGAATAAGAGTATGATAGAGTCAATAAAACCTGTTTAGGGACTACATTTCTAAGTTTAAACATTATAGCAATGCTCCTTGAAATCTTTTTCGCGATATAATTTACATGATCACTCCATTGCAAATTCTTATCTAGCATTACACCAAGAAATTTTGTTACAGTACACTCCTTTACAGAGATTTGATTAACATTAAGTTCATCAAGGTATACATTTCTTTTATTAGTAAAAATCATGAAATTTGTTTTTTTGGTATTTAGGAAGAGTTTATTTTATTGGTGGCCAACCATTTCATTACACTGATGAATTCTGAATTAAATGTATTCTTAGCTAAATTAACATCTTTGCAAGAAAAAGACACAGTTGTATCATCTGCAAACATTATGAAGTTCAGTATATCAGATGAACATGGAAGGTCATTTATATGTAATAAAAATAACTGAAACCAGAACTGAGCCCTCTGGCACACCATGTTTGACAAGCGCTTTAGTTGAGCAAACCTTATTTACTGATACAAAATGATATCTATTGGACAAATAACTTTTAAACCAATCATTGATTGTTCCTCTAAAGCCGTAACAATATAATTTATTAAGTAGAATATTATGGTCTGTTACATCAAACGCCTTACTCAAATCTATAAATATTATCATTATTTCTTTGTTCTCTTTAGTTATATTTGCATTTTCCATAAGATTTAAAATAGCCATTTCTGTTGTTTTATTATTACAGAAGCCATATTGATTTGGAGATAATAAATTGTAGGATTCTAAATATACTAATATCTGCATTCTTCTTTTTACAATTTTTTTCAAAAACTTTGCTGAACACAGGTAATGAACATACTGGCTTGTAATTTATTGGTAGTGTAGGATCACTCCCTTTAAAAAGGGGTATTATACAGCCAGTGTTTAGCAATGATGGGAGTATTCCTTTAGAAATACTTCGATTGATAATTTTAGCCAAAGTTAGATATTTTATCTTTAACAAGTTTCAATATATAGGTACAGGAAAGTTATGAATGTTATTTTTTGTATTTTTTAATTTACAAATAATATTCCGGACCTCGGTAGAGGTAGCAGGAACAAAAGAAAATCAATTTAGTGAGCTGGATGGCATATATTCTAGAGGTGAGTGATCATTATTTAGTAATTGTGAGCGAAGTTTATCCGCTATTGAAGTAAAATGTATATTTAAAGAGTCTGCAATAGGAAGTATCATCACTAATTTCTTTATCATCAACATTTAATTTCTCTATTGAGATTTCTTAATTTGGTTTGCGAGAAGACTGTTTATGGTTGTCGAAGTGTTTTTCATGTCTCCTTTATGTTTGGAAAATTGATTGTTATAATAGTTATTTTGCAATTTTGATTATTTTAGTTAATTTGTTTCTGTATTGAGTATATTGTACTTTAGGAATTTTTCTTTGTAATTGCAATTTGAATAATTTATCTCTGTTCTTTATTGAAGTGATAATTCCTGGAGTGATTCATGGATTTGCGACACTTTTGGGCGAAACTTTTTCTCCTTAAAGGAAAGCAAATATTAAAAATATGGAATAAGGTGTCATAGAAGAACTGAAACATGATCTGGGTCATTCATAGGTTTGTCACAGTCAAATAGAGTATTTTCTACAGCACCAATAAATTTTCTTTTGTTAACCTCTGAGAATATTCCATAATCAATAGTTGTTTTATCCGCAACCTGAACATTGTTATTGAATATAGTGTAAGTAAGAAAATGATCACTCGCAAAGAGGCCCCAAAATTTTCCCAGAAGAGTTCCTTGTTCCATGCACGGTCTGTGTGTAACAAAAGATCTCGGGGGACCATTCTGAGTTCAATCCTATCATGAAACAGATATGTTAAGTGCTTTAAAAAGTGGACGCTCAATTCTGCCAGTTGAGGTTCGTTTTGGTTTTTTGGCTGAAAATACAATAGTTACCCCTTTTTCTTTGATGTATTCAATCCGATATGAATGCAATGAGTTTCTTGCGTATATTTAGTTTCTGAATATAGTAGGCTAGGTGTAGTTGTAAACCCTAGATCAGTGGTGGGCAACCTGCGGCCCATCAGGTTTCTGAGTGCGGCCCAAGAGACATTTTACTGATCATTGTCCACATGAATGGAAATTTTGGAATTTATATTGTTTCCATAATCTACTGATAATTTTGTTTGAGTTAACAAAATTTAAAGAATGTGTTTTTTGCTTTACTATTTGAAGTTGATCACAATTCAATTAATATATAAATAATAATTTTCTCTCTCTGTATTAAATGTATTTAAGCATTGGAAGCATGACTGGCAGAGGAAGAGAGATTGTGGAGTTGATGAAGAAGAGGAGAATTGGGGTGTTGTGTGTACAAGAAACACGCTGGAAGGGGAACAAAGCAAGAGAACTCAGTGAGGGATATAAATTGTTCTACAGTGGGGCGTCGGTTGAGGGAAGGAATGGTGTGGGTATTGTATTGGCGAAGGAATTGAAGGATAGCATAGTGGAAGTAAAGCGAAGAGGAGATAGACTGGTGACTTTGAGAATGAATTATGATTTATGGGGAACATGTACTCAATATAATCAGTGCATACGCACCCCAAAGTGGATGTCCGGACGACGTTAAGGAAGCATTCTGGAGGTTATTGGAGGAAGAAATGGAGAGTATTGCCGAGGACGAACGAGTGGTGTTGGGCGGGGATATGAATGGACACGTTGGTGATCATAACGATGGAGTGGTCAGAGTGCACGGTGGTCATGGCTATGGAGAGGCAAACGTGGACGGTGAGAGTGTGTTGGATATGGCTGTATCGTTTGATCTAGCGATTGTAAATACGTTTTTCAGAAAGAGGGAGGAGCATGTTATTACGTACAAGAGTGGAGGCAGAACATCGCAAATTGATTTCATAATGTATAGGAGGGCGCAATTGGCCGAGGTGAGGGACTGCAAAGTTATTCCAGGAGACCATGTGACGCCACAACACCGGTTGGTAGTCATGGATGTGATGTTGAAAAGAGGAAGAAAGACCCGAGGAACAACAGTGAGGAGAATTAGGTGGTACAAACTGAGAGAGGAGGGGAAGAAACGGGAATTTAGAGAGAGTGTTGAGTGAAATCCATGTTGATGAACAGAACGTACAGGATTGGTGGGTACATAATGCGAATGTCATGAGAACGGCAGGTAGAGACATATTGGGGGAAACATCAGGTAAAGTGTGGGAAGATAAGGAAGGATGGTGGTGGAGTGATGAGATCCAAAGAGCACTACGAAGTAAGAGAGAAACTAAGAAGTTATGGAAGAATCGAGGAGTGAAGAGAGTAAGGTGGTATATAAAGAAGCAAAGAAACAGGCAAAGAGAGCAAAGGCGGAGGCATATCGGCAGATGTATGAGGATTTAGAGGATCGTGAAGGACAAAAGAAGATATACAGATTGGCTAAGAGCAGAAATAGAGCGACAAAAGACTTTACACAGGTAAAACAAATTAAGGGAAGGGAGGGGGCGGTGCTGCATAGAGATGAAGAGATAAAGGATAGATGGAAGGAATATTTTGAGGAATTATTAAATAAAGAAAACCCAAGATCTTTCTATGAAGATGGATTACCAAATGTAGCTCTGACAGAACAAGTGGGGAGGATGGAAGTGAGTCGTGCTCTGAATAGGATGAAAAATAACAAAGCGACTGGCTCAGACGAGATACCAGCCGAGGCATGGAAGGCACTGGGAGATGAGGGGGTGGATCTGGTGTGGGATCTAATGCAGAAGTTGTTTGACCAGGAGGTGATTCCGGATGAGTGGCGGACCAGCATCATAGTGCCTATATTCAAAGAGAAGGGAGATGTACAAGATTGCACGAATTATAGAGGGATCAAGCTAATATCACATAAAATGAAGATATGGGAGCGAATAGTGGAGAGTAGGTTGAGAGACGAAGTGTCAGTGGAACAGTTTGGATTTATGCCGGGAAGGAGAACGACAGATGCAGTTTTTGCATTGAAACAGTTGACAGAGGGGGGCAGAAGGCGTTGCACATGGTTTTTATTGACTTGGAGAAGGCATATGATAGGATACCACGGCAGGAAGTTTGGAGATGCTTAAGGGAAAAGATGGTACTGGAGAAGTATGTTAAACTGATCAAGGGGATGTACAGGGGAGTAACAACTAAGGTGAGGAGTAGCGTGGGTGTGTCAGAGAGCTTTGCGGTGGAAGTTGGTCTGCACCAAGGATCAGCTTTGAGCCCCTTCCTTTTCAATGTGGTATTCGATGTGTTGACGGACAGGATTAGAGGGGAGGCGCCGTGGTGCATGATGTATGCAGACGATGTTGTGTTGAGTGGGGAGACGAAAGAGGAGGTGGAGCAGCAGTTGGAAAATTGGAGAGAGGCGTTGGAAAGTAGGGGGATGAGAATTAGCCGACAGAAGACCGAATATATGAGATGTGATGTGCAGCAGGACCGAGGAGGGGAAGTGACATTGAGTGGAGAGCGTGTTAAGACGGTGGAGTATTTTAAATACTTGGGGGTCAACAGTGGATGCAGAGGGGGGAGCAGAGAGAGAGAGAAACTGTAGAATACAGTCGGGGTGGAAGAACTGGAGAGACGTATCAGGGGTGCTCTGTGATAAGAGGGTCCCAGTGAAACTGAAGGGAAAGGTATTCAAAACAGTGGTGAGGCCGGCAATGTTGTATGGAATGGAGACTGTGCCAATGAAGAAGAGCAATGAAAGAAAAATCGATGTGGTTGAAATGAAGATGTTGAGATGGATGTGTGGAGTGACGAGGAGGGATAGGGTCAGAAATGAGCATATAAGAGGAACAGTGAAGGTGGTGGAAGCATCTAAGAAGGTGCAGGAGGCCAGGCTGAGGTGGTATGGACACGTCAGGAGAAGAGAGGAGTAGTATGTGCTGGAGAGTGCTGGAGATGGAGTTGCCGGGACGGAGAAGAAGAGGAAGACCGAAGACGAGATGGAGGGACTGTGTGGTGGCGGACATCAGGGAGGAGGACGTGGTATACGACAGAGGAGAGTGGAGAAGATGAACCAAAAACAGCGACCCCATGTAAAGATGGGATAATAAGCTGCGGAAGAAGTAGTAGTAGTATTAAATGTATTTAAGCATATTCGTGGAGCCATGTTTAGTGCACATACACATTTTTAATCTTGCGACCCACTGAGATGAAAGAGTGCCACTCATGCGGCCCACTCACTTGCCTAGGCTGCCCATCACTGCCCTGTGCTGTTCCATGCACGGTCTGTGTGTAATATATATATATATATATATATATATATATAGCATTTGGTTAGCTTCCGCCCGAATTGTTCATTCTAACGAAGGTCAAGCTTTTCACTCCATCTTAGACCTACAGTTTAAAGTGGAATCCGAACCACGCCCCATCAGCAGCCCAGCGTCTTAACCACTAGGCCACCTACGGTACCCATTTATCTACCAACCACTTTCTTCATTGTGTGGAAGGATGAACAACTGGGTTTTGCTGCGCGCCGGCTGCCGTCGGGTCTCGAACCCGGGGCCGATGGATTCGTAGTCAGCGACGCTAACCACTACACCACCGAGGCGATATATATATATATATATATATATATATGGGATGAATTTCACAATTAAACACGTGAAATGAATGAATGCTGCAAACCCACAAGGAAAAAAGAAAAACGATTCCAAGGCCTTTCGTGTATTCAGAGCTACACCTCGTCAGGGTGTCATTCCCTGACGAGGTGTAGCTCTGAGTACAAGAAAGGCCTTGGAATCATTTTTCTTTTTTCCTTGTCGGTTTGCAGCATATATATTTTTATTTATTTTTTTTATTTTTTTTTTTTTAAGTTCGGGAAGAACCGATTCGCCTCTATTTAAAAGGGCATATCTCAGCGGAAAAACAAAGAAAAAGTGAGAGGAAAGATATATATATATATATATATATATATATATAATATTTAGGAGAAATCCAATGACAAGGAGAAATGTAAATGCCATGAAAAGTCTTCTTTATTGCGCAACGTTTCGAGCAATACGCTCATCTTCAGGCTGTTTAATAACAATGTGAAATTAAAATCAATATTGAATGAAAAACAAAACAGAAAATTTCTATAACCTATTCGTAAAGACAAATTTTTAAAAGACTGAGAAAAGAGGGTTAAATTCTAAGTTATACAGATTTACATATAAAAATTAAGAAGTTATTTTTAAATACATGTAGTAAATGTGAAATTAATACACTGGAAAAATTACCAATAGTACACTGGAACAATGGAGCTATCTACCTTACACAGCAGTATCCGAGGCCGACTAATTTGAGCAGAGGCAAAGAACGGGAAAACACGAAGGATGGCGAGGGAGATAGGGGAAGGAGGGATTATAAGGAATTGGGGAAGGAGGAGGGATCATAGCAAATTGAGAGGGACGGACGATGAGTCAACATTCAGACTAGGGGACAATGCTTTAATGAAAAGGGATTCTAAAATTCTTAGTGAGTTGGGACAAGTATTACAACCAAGAATTTTAAAATTGTCTAAAGTGACATCAATTTTGCATTTAATGCTATGTTCACGAATACTCGAGGCTTCCTTAGTTTTTAAAATTTTACCTGTTCGGCCTCTTATTCCCATATGCGAATAAAATCTAGCCCTGAGAGAGCGAACAGTGCTGCCGATGTAATTCCCAAGGAGACACCTGGGGCAGGTAAATAAATATACAACACCGCTACGCAACGAGTCAGGGGTTCGATCCTTCGCTGAGAAAAAGCTACCTAAAGACGTTTTATTAATAAATATGATGCGGAAATCAGTATGATAAAAAAATTTCCTTAACAATTTTGTAAATTTAAGCTTAAATTCCTTATTCAAGGGACCCATTTCAGGTACCAAGAAATATTTTATATCCTTCGGCACTGTAATACATGGAAGTTGAGGGCTATAAACATTATTTAAGAAGGATCTAATTAGTTTGTCTACATATTGAACAGGAAAACTATTATTAGTAAAGTATGATCTTAGATTATTAAATTCATCATTAAGTAAGGTAAAATTAGAGGTCAAATTATATCCTCTGAACAGGAGAGTTTTAATACAAGACATCTTATAGTTGAAATCAGTAAAACTAAAAAAAAAATTCATGCCCAAACCAGTGAAAGTGGGTTTCCTATAAACTGATGTAGTAATAGAATCACAGTTTTTCGAAATTAAAAGATCTAAGAAGGGGAGGGAGCCATTTTGCTCAGTTTCCATTGTATACGTTATATTGGGGTGCAAAGAATTTAGGAAGTTAAAGAATTGTTGCGCTTGTACCGCATTATCAAAGACTGCTATCGAATCATCAACGAAGCGTCGATAGAAAATTGGCTTGAGATGAGTGGGAGATTGTCTAAAAATTACACTTTCTAAATGAGTTAATAGATTTCTGTCACGACTAAAGTCCTTAAAGATAATAAAAAATGATACTTACTCTCAGTTGTTCGCATCTGGTGCTAATCTTGCTCAATTATACTGTCTGCCTAAAATCCATAAAGCTGGAACACCTCTCCGTCCTATTTTAGCTTCGTATAACTTACCCACCTTTCAATTGGCAAAATTTGTTGTTCGTCTCCTGTCCCCCTTTGCGAAAAATGTTTACACTATAAATAACTCGTTTGAATTCCAAAAAGAACTCCTGGGTAAAAACTTCGATTCAAAAAAGTTTTTTGTCAGTTTTGATGTAAATCACTTTTCACAAATGTACCTGTATCTGAAACTATTGCCATTATTTTGATAGGGTTTTTAGCTCAGTTGATAATTTTCATGGTTTTTCATTGTCTCATTTGAAGGAACTTTTAGAATTGGTCTTCAAACAATGCTATTTCACTTTCAACAATAAGGTTTACCAACAAATTGATGGGGTAGGGATGGGATCACCAGTCGGACCGTTAGCAGCTGACTTTTTTATGACTCATTTAGAAAGTGTAATTTTTAGACAATCTCCCACTCATCTCAAGCCAATTTTCTATCGACGCTTCGTTGATGATTCGATAGCAGTCTTTGATAATGCGGTACAAGCGCAACAATTCTTTAACTTCCTAAATTCTTTGCACCCCAATATAACGTATACAATGGAAACTGAGCAAAATGGCTCCCTCCCCTTCTTAGATCTTTTAATTTCGAAAAACGGTGATTCTATTACTACATCAGTTTATAGGAAACCCACTTTCACTGGTTTGGGCATGAATTTTTTTTTAGTTTTACTGATTTCAACTATAAGATGTCTTGTATTAAAACTCTCCTGTTCAGAGGATATAATTTGACCTCTAATTTTACCTTACTTAATGATGAATTTAATAATCTAAGATCATACTTTACTAATAATAGTTTTCCTGTTCAATATGTAGACAAACTAATTAGATCCTTCTTAAATAATGTTTATAGCCCTCAACTTCCATGTATTACAGTGCCGAAGGATATAAAATATTTCTTGGTACCTGAAATGGGTCCCTTGAATAAGGAATTTAAGCTTAAATTTACAAAATTGTTAAGGAAATTTTTTTATCATACTGATTTCCGCATCATATATTATTAAAAAACGTCTTTAGGTAGCTTTTTCTCAGCGAAGGATCGAACCCCTGACTCGTTGCGTAGCGGTGTTGTATATTTATTTACCTGCCCCAGGTGTCTCCTTGGGAATTACATCGGCAGCACTGTTCGCTCTCTCAGGGCTAGATTTTATTCGCATATGGGAATAAGTGGCCGAACAGGTAAAATTTTAAAAACTAAGGAAGCCTCGAGTATTCGTGAACATAGCATTAAATGCAAAATTGATGTCACTTTAGACAATTTTAAAATTCTTGGTTGTAATACTTGTCCCAACTCACTAAGAATTTTAGAATCCCTTTTCATTAAAGCATTGTCCCCTAGTCTGAATGTTGACTCATCGTCCGTCCCTCTCAATTTGCTATGATCCCTCCTCCTTCCCCAATTCCTTATAATCCCTCCTTCCCCTATCTCCCTCGCCATCCTTCGTGTTTTCCCGTTCTTTGCCTCTGCTCAAATTAGTCGGCCTCGGATACTGCTGTGTAAGGTAGATAGCTCCATTGTTCCAGTGTACTATTGGTAATTTTTCCAGTGTATTAATTTCACATTTACTACATGTATTTAAAAATAACTTCTTAATTTTTATATGTAAATCTGTATAACTTAGAATTTAACCCTCTTTTCTCAGTCTTTTAAAAATTTGTCTTTACGAATAGGTTATAGAAATTTTCTGTTTTGTTTTTCATTCAATATTGATTTTAATTTCACATTGTTATTAAACAGCCTGAAGATGAGCGTATTGCTCGAAACGTTGCGCAATAAAGAAGACTTTTCATGGCATTTACATTTCTCCTTGTCATTGGATTTCTCCTAAATATTAAATTGAAGCTCTGTAGAAGCAACCCGCATAATATATATATATATATATATATATATATATATATATATATATATATATATATATATATATATATGAGCCGGGCGTACCTGGCTATGTGAGGTGGAGAGCGCAAGAATCCAACTCACTACTTCACCAGGCCAACTCGAGAGGAGGGGCGACACGCTGACCTTCGCGAAATGAGAAATCATCACGTGGAACCTTTGTAAGGTTGTAAGGTAAGGTATATCAGTGGCGTGCGGTCCATGGAAGCAAGGGAAGCAATGCTTCCCTATTCAAAGAAAGAAGAAAATGCTATATTATACTTTAAAGTTTAAACAGTTCAATATGTGTTAATAATTTGTACAAAATCATTTTATTATACTATTTATAGCATTTGATTGGTAATCAGGTGGAAACATACTATATACATTGGTTGCCGTTCGTGCAAGAACCTTTAAGAAAGCCGACGCAAAAAATCTCGAGTTGAACAACAATTGACGAAATGCATCCTTTTTCCCAATGACTCGCTTTTTTTTTACTGTTACAAATTGTTTCTTTCCATTCTAAAAACTCGTTTAATAATGTAGTATTTATTGAATAACAAGTTTCATATATAGTTTTTCTCCTAAAAAATTCCATGGCCATGTTAAGCGAAAAAGAATATATATTTATCGTTATTTTATCCTTCCTATGTCAAAAAGGAAGCAATTTAGATTTCGCTGTCCAGATCTTATAGTTAATTTTCTTGAAATATCTGGCAACTTATACGTGCTTTCTTTGACATTCATCGCTTGAAAAGTGAACTTTTGGTTTTATACACTGACAGTGATGTTAAAGGAAAACCAGTACATGAATTACTTTATTATTTGAAAAATGCCGAGTTAGATGGAGCTCTGCAACAACTTACAAAACTGTGAGAGTTAACGTTGACTCTTCCAGCCACCAGTGCCTCAGTTGAGCGTTCATTCTCTCATTTAAAGCGAATACATAACTACGCTAGAAATGCGCAAGGGGAAGAAAGGCTTGCAAGTTTAGCTTTAATCTCAATTAGAAAAAGCTTCTTTAAGGATATGAAAACCGATGCCTTTTACGAAGAAATAATAGATATATTTAATAAAAAAGAAAGAAGAATAGAATTAACCTATAAGTAAAGTAAGTAGATGATTATGTGTGTTTTGTTTTTATTATATACGAGTATTTTAAAGTTTCATTTTTATTTTATATAATCTTTGTTGTTTTTGCTTGAATTGCTTCCCCTTGACGAAAAATCACCGCACGCCACTGATATATTATATATATATATATATATATTATATATATATATATATAAGCAAACAACCACAAGGAAAAGGAAACACAAAGTCCGAGCGCTTTCGTGATATATTCACATTATCAAGGAGGAACAGAAAATAGACGGAGATTACAAAGTATTTGAGTTAAATAGACAAGCAAAAAATTCACAATTGGCACCTCAAATTAAAGGCCTTAAAGCCCTCTAAAGATATTTTTTTCAAATTGATAACATAATCTGTAGGCAGCTAAATAACTGAATAAAAAATATATACTGTATAGATGAAATTAGACAAAAAGAAAACCAATACAGAGAACAAAAATTATTATAATGGTTATTAGAACTAATATTTAATTAAAACAGGCAATTAATAGGCAAGAATTTAATGAAAAACAAATAGATGACGTAGATAACCAATAGAAAACATAATCTGTAGGCTGATTAATTACTATACAGATGAAATTAGACAAAACACCAGTACAGAAAACCTAAAAAAATTATTATAATGGTTATTAACACTAATATTTAATTGAAATAGGAAAAATTAAAATGCCCGAAATTAATGAAAACAAAGGGAAAGTTGCCATCGTCTTACAGCTTATTACAAAATTTCAACAAACAATGGAAAAAAAAAAATAAATAAAATAAATTGTTATCCCAACAGCAACCCACTTCAAATATCCAATAAACCACCCAGCAACCAAAGATTATACACGAAAGAAATATTACAATTAAAATAGACACATAAGAATGTTAACAGTTCTTACAATGTTGTGCCCTTACATATTGTGCCCTTGCACAATATGTAATAAATTTTACATTGGCCAAACTGGTAAGACTCTTGAGTTACGTATTAAACAGCATCAATACAGTATAAGAAGTGGCCAGGAATCTAACGCCATTTTCATTCACGTAAGAGATTCTAATCACCCCATTGATTGGAAAAATGCTTCCAAATTAAGGTTTAGTAAATCTATTGTTAGCAGAAATATATTGGAATCAAGTGTGATCAAGAATAATGCGGATTTGGTCTTTAATATTAGCCCTGGGTTGTACAAATTAGACTCGTACATTGTCAGTAAGTTGGCGATGGGCCTACTGTTTTCTTAATTGCATTTTTGCCTCTTAATGGTTTGCCCTGGTTAAATAAATAAATATTATTGTAAGAACTGTTAACATTCTTATGTGTCTATTTTAATTGTAATATTTCTTTCGTGTATAATCTTTGGTTGCTGGGTGGTTTATTGGATATTTGAAGTGGGTTGCTGTTGGGATACAATTTTTTTTTTTTTTTTTTTTTTTTTTTTTCCAGATTGTTTGTTGAAATTTTGTAATAAGCTGTAAGACGATGGCAACTTTCCCTTTGTTTTCATTAATTTCGGGCATTTTAATTTTTCCTATTTCAATTAAATATTAGTGTTAATAACCATAATAATTTTTTTAGGTTTTCTGTACTGGTGTTTTGTCTAATTTCATCTGTATAGTAATTAATCAGCCTACAGATTATGTTTTCTATTGGTTATCTACGTCATCTATTTGTTTTTCATTAAATTCTTGCCTATTAATTGCCTGTTTTAATTAAATATTAGTTCTAATAACCATTATAATAATTTTTGTTCTCTGTATTGGTTTTCTTTTTGTCTAATTTCATCTATACAGTATATATTTTTTATTCAGTTATTTAGCTGCCTACAGATTGTTATCAATTTGAAAAAAATATCTTTAGAGGGCTTTAAGGCCTTTAATTTGAGGTGCCAATTGTGAATTTTTTGCTTGTCTATTTAACTCAAATACTTTGTAATCTCCGTCTATTTTCTGTTCCTCCTTGATAATGTGAATATATCACGAAAGCGCTCGGACTTTGTGTTTCCTTTTCCTTGTGGTTGTTTGCTTATTAATAAGGTCACGTGTTATTTTGTGATTCTAGTGCATATATATATAATATATTATATATATATATATATATATATATATATATATATGGTGGCCCCCAAAACGTTCCAAGATTTAAAGTGCAATAACTTCCAAAATATATACTGTACAACTACAAATTTGAAATCTTAATACTGTAATTCAGTCTATGGACATAAGCTATCATAAAATTTTCCGAATTGTACATGGAATACTTTTTCGAAAATGAAGGAATCAATAAGGTACACTCAAACAAATATCATGAAACAAAAAATGTATATAGTATCGGGTCATCCCATAAGTAATGTCGTTTTTTACGATAGATTAAGTTTAAACTAGTCCTACTCGGTTTAAGCATAAATTTTCCGAAGGTTATATCTAAGAAGAGATCTATCGTGTTTCGCTACATACTTTATGGACCTTGACCAGTGAAGACGTGTGTTTTGCTTTATGTGAACCCCTCATAAACATGGCGGTATCAGAAGAGCACATCGGGCATATAATGCTTTACGAGTTCAAAAAAGGGAATAGTGCTACTGAAGCAACGCGAAACATTCAGGACGTTTATGGCAACGGTATTCTGCGTGTGAGGAAATGTCAAAGATGGTTTCAAAAGTTTAGGAATGGTGACTGCTGTTTGACGGATGCAGCACGCTCTGGACGCCCTGCTGAGTTTGATGATGACCTGCTGTTAGCCGCGCTTGAAGAAAACTGTTCAACAACTGTCGAAGAATTGGCCCAGAAACTCGATTCATCCCCGTCCATCATCCATCGACATTTGCAACAACTCTGGAAAGTGCCTAAGTTAGGAAAATGGGTGCCACATGAATTGTCGGTTGACAATCTGAGGGTGCGGGTAAACATTAGCACAGCTCTTCATTCCGTGAACTCCAAGATCCATTTTTGCACCGTTTAGTGACGTGATAAAAAGTGGATACTGTACCAGAATGTTAAGCGCCGTCAACAGTGGGTTTGTGCCGGAGAACCAGCGACACCACAGCCAAAACGAAATCTTCACCCTCGGAAGGTGTTGCTTAGTGTTTGGTGGGATAAAGGTGGTGTAATACACTTTGAAACCTTACCACACAACCAAACAATCACCGCTGAAGTCTACTGTCAACAACTGGATCGATTGAACACTGCACTAAAAGAAAAGACACATTCTTTGGTTAATCGGAAAGGAATCGTGTTCCACCACGACAACGCACGTCCTCATACCGCTTGGATCACTTCGGCAAAAATTGAGGAGCTTGGGTGGGAAAACTTCCACTTCCTCCATATTCTCTAGAGACCTTGCGCCTTCAGATTATCATCTCTTCAGGAGTTGATAGACGACGGTACTAACAATCCTATCCCCGTCGTCTATCAACATGATGGTGCTCCTTGTCACTATGCCAAAATTGTTCAGGATTATCTAAATGGACGTTTTCCAAATCGCTGGATCGGACGCGGAAGCAACAGACCTTGGCCAGCGAGATCACCAGATTTAACCCCGTTAGATTTCTTTGCATGGGGCTTTATCAAATCGCACGTCTATCAGACGAAGATTACGAGTCTTGAAAACTTACGTACACGTATACGAACTGCTGCAGATAACATAACCCCGCAAATGCTCCAGAATGTGTTTAGAAATGCTGCGGAACGATTTGAGTTGTGCAGGGATACTGATGGGCGTCACGTCGAATCCTACTCTTAATTAATTATTTAATAAATGTTACCACTTTATCATTTTATGATTGAATTCCATATAATTTCCAAGTGCTTCACAAAAATAGATCCTGACTTTATGTACACCCTGTATATCGAACTTAAACAAGAAGGGCAGAGTGCTAAAACCTGGGCAGATTTCCAGTATAATTTGTATTTTTTCTTTTTTTTTAATTATTTATAACTGGTTGGAAACAATTCATTTGATCTTGTGCTAAAAATCGGTAGTTTTTCCTTACAAATTTATATGCTCCTCCCACAATCCTTTAATGTTTAATTTTTATTTTTCTCTCCGTTTATTGTATATACACACACACACACACACACACACACATATATATTATATATATATATAATATATATATATATATATGTGATGAATAAAACCACGAAGGAAAGGAAACACAAAATGGTGCTCAAGCGCTTTCGTCTAATGACATCCTCAGGAACACTGAAGTACATAAAAGGGTGACAGCCTATATATAGGTTACAAAAAAAAAAAAAGAAAAATAAATATATATATATATATATATATATACAGGGTGGCCCAAAAAAAATGGCACCAATTTTCAGAAGTGATATCTCGATAACCATTGCAGTTAGGGATTTTAAAAAACAACCAAATGAAAGATAATTCTTTTCTCTTTAAATACTTATTCAATAGCTTGATGGTTATAAACCCATGTAATGCCAAAACTTGGCTTATAAGAAAAATATACAAAAAAAAGTTGCGCATTTATATTTATTCCTTTTATTTTTTTCTAATTAATTATCTTCTAATTTACGGTCTTTAAACGAAGTTCTGTGGTTTTAAGTTAAACCTAATTTTCAATAAATGGCTCAATCTGCCCTCGATTATGGTCAACCACAGCCTGTAATCTCGCCCTCCATTTTGAAATTGCCTTTGAGATCGTCACTTGTGAGAGATTTTCCCATGCAGCCTGAATTCGTTCACGAAGATGGTTCACATCACGGATTTTCTGACCATGGTAGACTTCTCTCTCTAAGGCAGACCACACACAGTAGTCAATGGGGTTTAGATCTGGGCTGCATGGTGGCCAATTATTTGGTTCGATAAAACCAGGACAATTATTATTGAGAAATGTTATTGTTTCCTTGGCTGTATGAGATGGGGCTCCATCTTGCATGAACACAAAATCAGTGCTCGTCTCCTTGATCTCTGACAACATTGGAGACAAAATGTCATTACAGTAGTAAATTGAGTTAATTTTAACGCCTCGCTGAATAAAAATGATGGATGTTTTGTTCTCAGATGACGCTGCAAGGGAAACCATTATCGAATCTGAAAAGTGTTTTTTTTCACGCAAAAGTCGTTTTGGGTCAACATGAGTTTTTGTGCCACTGCTGCACGAACCCGATCTTTGGGTTTTCGTGGTGTTTCGACCGTAAATCGTTTCTCATCAGAAAACCAAATTTTTTCACAGACTCATTTGACCGAAATCTTCGCAATAGATTTTTACATCGATGGAAACGTCTTTCTTTCACAGGCTCCGATAAAGCAGTAACCTTCACCCTCTTAAATGTTTTCAACCCAAGATCTTTTCGAATTATTCGCTGTACTGATGAACGTGAAATCCCGGTTTCTTTCGCAACTTCACGTTCACTTTTACTTGTTCCCGGTTGTTCCTCTTGACTTAAAAACCATTTCATTTACTTTTTCAATGTTTTCTGGCGTTCTAATACTTTTTGGTCGACCACTTCCCGGACGCCGTTGACTGCTGCCGGTTTCTTTAAGTTTTTGTAAAAAATGTGCCACAGTTCTTTTTTTCCAATTTCTATTTGGAAATTCGTAAAGGATTCTGTTTAATGAATATCCTTTTTCTTCACGTAGTGCTTGTATAATGTTCTTATCAGATTCTCTCAATCCCATCTTGAGGGGTCTGGAATAGAAAAATTTCATTTAAAATTAGGATCAAGGAATAAATATAAATGCGCAACTTTTTTTGTATATTTTTTTTGGAAGCCAATTTTGGGCATTATATGGGCTTATAACCATCAAGCCATAGAATAAGTATTTAAAGAGAAAAGAATTATCTTTCATTTGGTTGTTTTTTTAAGTCCCTAGCTGCAATGGCTATTGAGATATCACTTCTCAAAATTGGTGCCATATTTTTTGGGCCACCCTGTATATATATATATACAGGGTGGGCCGTAAGTTTCCATACATAGGAAAATTTAAACGTTTGTTTTTATGTTTCAGATACCCTAAGAATATGCGTTTGTAAGATCTTGTTTACTGATGAAGCAAATTTTTACGTCAATGGAGAGGTTAATCGGCAAAACATACGTTATTGGAGTAATGCTAACCCTAACTGGCTGAGTCCGACGAAGATGCAAGGTGCCGGTAAAGTGATGGTGTGGGCCGGGATATGGGGTGACAGAATTATTGGACCAATTTTTGTCAGTGGAAATCTTAATGCCGAAAGGTATCTTAACATGTTGCAAGAAGAGATTTTCCCATCCCTGCTAAACGAGGAAGGTAACTTCCCAGTTTACTTCCAGCAAGATGGAGCTCCACCTCATTATGGTCTTCACGTGCGTCGGTATTTGGATCAGCAGTAGTTTCCGGATGCTTGGATTGGTCGGCGTGGTCCTGTGGAGTGGCCTCCCAGATCCCCAGATCTCACCCCCCTTGATTTCTATCTTTGGGGGCACTTGAAGGCCATGGTGTATCAGGAAAAGATACGAGACATAAATCATCTAAAGGAACGTATCACCAACGCCATTACAAGCATAACGTCAACTGTGCTAATGCGTGTTCATCAACAGTGGGGAACACGTATTGAAATGTTTTTCAAAATAATGGCAACCATGTAGAGCATATTATATAAATAAAAATGGTTGTCCATAAAAAAATGTTTATTTTTCCTATGTATGGAAACTTACGGCCCACCCTGTGTGTGTGTATATATATATATATATATAATATATATATATATATATATATATATATATATTATGCAATAAACGGAGAAGTAAAAATAAAAATTAAAAATTAAAGGATTATCAGAGAGGCATACAGATTTGTAAGGAAAAAATATCGATTTTTAGCACAAGATCAAATGAATTATAAAAATGCAAATTTATACTGGAAATCTGCCCGGGTTTTAACACACTGCCTTTTTTGGTTAAGTTTCGATGTATATAAAAATAAAATTAAAATTAAAAGTTAATAAAGTAGCATACAAGTTTACCAAAGATTTAGCGTTCTACCCTTCTTATCTAAATCTGTTTTGAAGGAATTCAAAACAACAGGATCGAGTTGAAAAAGACCTTTGCTTATGTTGAAGTTATTTGAAAGTTGGATAATGGCAGACTCAAGAATATTTCTATTAACAATGTTAAACTGTCCTGTTCTAACGGAATATTGATGCTGTTTTATACGTGTGTGCAAATCCTTTCCCGTCTGACCTATGTAAAAGGAATCACATTGTTTACACCCAATTTCATAGATAATGCCTGAATTATTGGTAGGGCTATTTTTTACTATGATATTTTTCACAATATTGTTATATGAAAATACTACATTAATATCCAAAAGTTTAAGTACATTAGCAATGCCTAAAAAGCCCGGGAAAAATGGAAGTACTAAAATATTTTTTGACAAAGTACGAGTGTTATTATTGACACGATAGAAAGTTCGTTTTGCCTTGTTGAGACAAGATTCCATAAACGCAGATGGATAACACAGATCACTTCCAATACCGTTGATTTTTTCCAATTCGGCATCGATGTATTACGGACTGGCGATCCTAAGGGCGCGGAGAAACATTGATGAAAAAATGGCCTTAGTTGGGGTGTCATGTCCCGAGTAAAAGTGTACGTAGGACAAATTGTTTGTTGTTTTCCGATAGATACTAAACTTAAAACCTGGGCTTTCCCTATGTACACGCACATCCAAAAATGGGATTGAATTGTCTTGTTCCACTTCTAAAGTAAACTTAATGGAGGGGACTTGATCATTTAACTGAAGGAGGAAGTTATCCAGGTCACGATTCATGGGCCAGATACACAAAATATCGTCGACGTACCGCAACCAAGGGATGCCAACCCCCAGGATTCTCGGAATGTAAGTAATTTCGAAAAACTCTATATAAATATTGGAGAGGAGGGGCGATAAGGGGTTGCCCATGGCCATCCCAAAAACTTGTTGATAATACTCGTTATTGAAAGTGAATTTACAGTCTTTGATGCAAAGCTTAATAAGATCCAAAACAATGTGTGAAGGTAGTGGCAGGTCATACTTATGTAATTCTTGGGAGAGAAAGTCAAGCATATCGTCAATCGGCACTTTTGTAAACAATGAACAAACGATATGCTTGACTTTCTCTCCCAAGAATTACATAAGTATGACCTGCCAATACCTTCACACATTGTTTTGGATCTTATTAAGCTTTGCATCAAAGACTGTAAATTCACTTTCAATAACGAGTATTATCAACAAGTTTTTGGGATGGCCATGGGCAACCCCTTATCGCCCCTCCTCTCCAATATTTATATGGAGTTTTCGAAATTACTTACATTCCGAGAATCCTGGGGGTTGGCATCCCTTGGTTGCGGTACGTCGACGATATTTTGTGTATCTGGCCCATGAATCGTGACCTGGATAACTTCCTCCTTCAGTTAAATGATCAAGTCCCCTCCATTAAGTTTACTTTAGAAGTGGAACAAGACAATTCAATCCCATTTTTGGATGTGCGTGTACATAGGGAAAGCCCAGGTTTTAAGTTTAGTATCTATCGGAAAACAACAAACAATTTGTCCTACGTACACTTTTACTCGGGACATGACACCCCAACTAAGAAGGCCATTTTTTCATCAATGTTTCTCCGCGCCCTTAGGATCGCCAGTCCGTAATACATCGATGCCGAATTGGAAAAAATCAACGGTATTGGAAGTGAGCTGTGTTATCCATCTGCGTTTATGGAATCTTGTCTCAACAAGGCAAAACGAACTTTCTATCGTGTCAATAATAACACTCGTACTTTGTCAAAAAATATTTTAGTACTTCCATTTTTCCCGGGCTTTCAGGCATTGCTAATGTACTTAAACTTTTGGATATTAATGTAGTATTTTCATATAACAATATTGTGAAAAATATCATAAAAAATAGCCCTACCAATAATTCAGGCATTATCTATAAAATTGGGTGTAAACAATGTGATTCCTTTTACATAGGTCAGACGGGAAAGGATTTGCACACACGTATAAAACAGCATCAATATTCCGTTAGAACAGGACAGTTGTCCAGTGCCCTTTTTGTCCATTTGTCAGAGTTATCCCACTGTATTGATTGGAATAATGCTTCAGTTTTATTTCACTCTAGCAACATTGTTAATAGAAATATTCTTGAGTCTGCCATTATCCAACTTTTAAATAACTTCAACATAAGCAAAGGTCTTTTTCAACTCGATCCTGTTGTTTTGAATTCCTTCAAAACAGATTTAGATAAGAAGGGTAGAACGCTAAATCTTTGGTAAACTTGTATGCTACTTTATTAACTTTTAATTTTCATTTTATTTTTATATACATCGAAACTTAACCAAAAAGGCAGTGTGTTAAAACCCGGGCAGATTTCCAGTATAAATTTGTATTTTTATAATTCATTTGATCTTGTGCTAAAAATCGATTTTTTTCCTTACAAATCTGTATGCCTCTCTGATAATCCTTTAATTTTTAATTTTTATTTTTACTTCGTTTATTGCATATATATATAGATATGTGTGTGTATATATATGTGTATATATATATATATATTATATATATATATTTTTTTTTTTCTCTCTGTAACCTATATATAGGCTGTCCCTTTTATGTACTTCAGTGTTCCTGAGGATGTCATTAGACGAAAGCGCTTGAGCACCATTCTGTGTTTCCTTTCCTTCGTGGTTTTATTCATCGTGTATAATGTGTGTGTGTGTGTGTGTGTGTGTGTATATATATATATATATATATATATATATATATATATATACAGGGTGTTTGAAAAACTTTCTGTACAAATTGTAATGGGGGATAGGCAACACCAAGACACAAACCCTTTTCGTCTATAAGTGTATGTCCGCTGACGTCACCATTCGGCGCGAGAGGGCGCCGCTGCAATTGGCAAAAGGTGAAGTGGGCTAGACTCGCGCTTGCCGCGGGCATTCTTAAATCGGACATAGTACGCGTAACATGGAGCGCTTCACGACTGCTGAGATGGCTGACATGCATATGGTGTATGGGGCTGCCAAGGAAACGGAAGAGCTGCTGTGAGGTTGTACCAACAGCGCTTCCCAAACAGACGTGTGCCAAACCACCAAACGTTTGCGCATTTGCATCGGCGACTGCGAGAAACTGGAACATTCCATGCAAACATGCATGACACTAGTCGGGAGAGAAACGTGCGCACTCCTGACATGGAAGAAGAAATCCTACGGCGATTTGAGGACAATCCAAGCGCAAGCACGCGAGGTGTTGACGTATCCTCGGTGTGAGCCACGACTCGTGGTTCACACCGAGGATACGTGCAACACCTCGCGTGCTTGCGCTTGGATTGTCCTCAAATCGCCGTAGGATTTCTTCTTCCATGTCAGGAGTGCGCACGTTTCTCTCCCGACCAGTGTCATGCATGTTTGCATGGAATGTTCCAGTTTCTCGCAGTCGCCGATGCAAATGCGCAAACGTTTGGTGGTTTGGCACACGTCTGTTTGTTTGGGAAGCGCTGTCGGTACAACCTCACAGCAGCTCTTCCGTTTCCATTGGCAGCCCCATACACCATATGCATGTCAGCCATCTCAGCAGTCGTGAAGCGCTTCATGTTACGCGTACTACGTCCGATTTAAGAATGCCCGCGGCAAGCGCGAGTCTAGCCCACTTCACCTTTTAGCCAATTTCAGCGGCGCCCTCTCGCGCCGAATGGTGACGTCAGCGGACATACACTTATAGACGAAAAGGGTTTGTCTTGGTGTTGCCTATCCCCGATTACAATTTGTACAGAAAGTTTTCAAACACCCTGTATATATATTAGTGTGGACCAAAATGGGGGGTAAATTATAAAGTTGAAGAAATCCTTGTTCCACATTAATGCCCTTGTTCCTTTGGACCAGATAGACATATCAGCAAAATTTTGTTCAAATATGAGAATATTTAGGGGTCCCGAGATTTAATGACTTATAAAAATTTTCCAATGAATAGGCGCGCTAAGAACATCAATGATCAACTCAACTCTTGAGTTGCAACGTATGAAAAAATTCTTCTTATTTAAGAAATTTTTGGTGTTAATAGAGTACAAAACATCTTAGATCATTATTTCAGAGAAAATTATTAATAAGGAAAACAAAAATTTTGGATAAAATATATTATCCTTAATTGGTCAACTCTAAATTAAAGGCTTTGCCTAATTGGCTTGAACCTTTTAGTTATCCTTTTTATCTCCTAATTTAACTGGTTTATTTTACTATTTCAGAAATTTAATTTTTTAAACTAAAAATGGCTACTCGTTCTAAAACTAAAGTTTGGCTCATTGGCCATTTAAATAAAGATATACTTTGTTGCCGCTTACCTACAAAACTGCAAGTTTTGCAAACATAAGCACACCGGACAAAAAATTAGTCACCCTTCTCAAAATGTACCTAATAACGTGTGACGGCGCCTCTGGCCTTGATAACCGCACGAATCCGGCGAGTTTTGTATGCGGAGGTACGCCTGCTGGTTCAAATTCATCGTCACTGGAACGAGAGGGCCCATTTCGTGGTACGAAAAACATCCCCAGAACATCACGGAACCACCTCCAGCCTGAACAACACCTTCGACGCATTCAGGATTAAAGGCTTCATTGGACCTGCGATGTACTCGTCGCCTCCCGTCATTGGAGAACAAACAAAAACGGGACTCATCGGACCAAATTACACGTTTCCAATCTGCCGCAGTCCAGTTTTTGTGCCTCTGAGCCCATTTATAACGTGCCAATTTGTGACTTGCTGTTAACAGCGGCCTCTTTCGTGGTACCCTGCTCCAGATGTCCATCGCATGCAGTTCTCGTCGCAATGTCCGTTCGGAAATTGGTCGCTGGAGAACCTCACTGGTTTCTTGGAGCAATTGTTCTCTGGTTTGAAAACGATTTGCAGTTACTAGACGAGAAACATGGCGGCGGTCCCTATTGTCGAGAATTGTTTTCCGGCCACAGTTACGCCGTCGATTTTCAGTTGATTGCGAACTACACCACTCTTTGTAAACTCGCTGGACAGTACGCGTTGACACACCAACAAATTGGGCTACTTCGATATTTTGTGTCCGTGGGCTCTGCCAAACACGATGGCTCCTTTTTGCCACTGAGTAACGTCTGCCTCACGACCCATTTTGCAGACTATCCAACACACACTTTGTTCTACACCACCTCAGGAAACAGATCTGATTCTGTGTGCTACGTCACCGCTACTTGTCACTTATCAATGCTACATCAGCGCCCTCTGTGTGACCTTGAACTTCCTACTATCGGTGCTATTAGGGGTGACTAATTTTTTGTCCGGTGTGCTTATTTCTTCCATCAAAAAGAGGAAAAATTGGGACGAAGAAGATCCATTAATCTTTGCTTAGATGAAGTGATGACCTACTGGGAGAAAGCCAGGATTCCCACAATGCGTAGAGACAGTGCCATCCGAAAGATTGACTCTTTAATAAGCTGTTATGATAAATTGATGAAAAACAGAAAAAGGCCCGAGGAAAAATGCCGTATTGAAGAAGCTATGTTTAAAGATGAAATTAGGCTGAAATTCTTGATATTGGTCACTCTAATGCCCTTTGATGATGTCAAATGAAGAAGACAAGCTTTTCTACTTAAGCCAGCAAGAATATCCTCCACAAAGTAGCATGGGTACAGTAGACCAAATTCTTGCAAAAAGAGAGAAAAGAAGGCTTCATCGTGAAGAATTAGAGTGTGAAAGAGCCCTCAAAGGCAGAAGCGATCTAAAAGATCATTCTTGCTGCAATAGAGGTGATTTTCACATCGTCATCATCAATCATCATCACCATCAACTAATGACGACAACCTTGAATGAATTTTCAAGGTCCCTCTGAAGAGCAATTTAAAAAGAAAATGTTGCTCCTAAAAAGTCAAAGCCTACTGACAAAAATGTTGTAGCAGCCTATGATAGAATGAATCTTTCCAATCGAGATGCAGCTATGTCTTATGCGTTGTTGCTCAGTCTTTGGGCCAAATTTGGAAAACATTACAGTGTCAAAATCTACTATGCTTCGAACTCGTCAAAAGTTACGCAAAGAAATAGCAACAGAATATCAAGAGCAAGCATTTTGTCCTGGAGAGCCTTTAGTTCTTCATTGGGATGGAAAAATGCTCCCAGAGATATCAGGTTAGTTAGTTTTTTTGTCTGATTAATTTAGCATATTTATATTTTATCTCTCAGGTGAAAAACTTAGTTGTGGGTCTGGTTTTCACACCTAGGCAATGTGTTATTATCTGGTTGGTTTTAATTAAACATTTTGATAACTAAATTTCTATTTAATTAGGTTACATTTCACTGTCTGAAGCTAGTTTTCACAATCTACACCATTTTACCTTCAAATTAAAATAAATCAAGTTTAATTTAAAATAACTCGTTTAATTTAAAATTATATATTATATATATATAAATTATAATATATATAAATATATTAAATATAAAATAAAATATTAAATATATAATATAATATATATAAAATAAAATATTAAAAATAAATATATATAAATTATATATAGGTAAATTATATATTTTAACTTTTTCTTGCAGGCGAAGGAAGAACGGAAAGGATTGCAGTGTTAGTCAGTGGGAATGGTGAAGAGAAATTGCTGGGAATTCCTAAAGTCACTGCTGGCACGCGTACGGAGATGGCTCGTGTTTGCATTTCTCTCCTGCAAGAACATGATATGAACCAGAGAATTATTGGGCTGTCATTTGACACAACAGCATCCAATACCGGAATCCATGCTGGAGCTTGCGCTAAAATTGAACAAGAACTTGGAAAAGAGCTTTTATATTTAGCCTGCAGACACCATATTTATGAGATTGTCCTATCTCAAGTCTTCCGGACTTCTATGGGCCATTCCTCTGAACCTGATATTCCAATCTTCAAAAGATTCAAAACTCAATGGGATTTTATGGATCATTCTCAAATCACAACTGCTGTTGATTCCCAAAGCTGCAGAATAATTGAAAGAGTTCAAGATTTAAAAAATCAAACAGTCTTAATCCTGAAGGAGGCACTCAACTCTAAACAGCCAAGAGATGATTATAAAGAATTTTTTCAACTTGTTCTCTTGTTTTTTGGAGAAGAAAGCATTTCTAATACTCCCTTGAAGAGACCTGGAGCGTACCATCATGCAAGATGGATGGCAAAAGGAATTTATGCATTTAAGCTTTTTCTTTTCCAAAATCAATTTAAGATGACTAAAAAAGAACTTGATGCAATAACAGAAATTTGTTTATTTGTTGCATTGGTATACGCAAAATCTTGGGCAAAAGCTTCTCAACCAGAGGAAGCCCCAAATGTTGATCTTAAATTTTTGCAAGATCTTGCAATAATGGAGGAAAATTCTTTGATATCAAGTGTTATCAAGCAAGCCCAAAATGCCATTAAACGACATCTGTGGTACCTCTCAGAAACACTTGTTGGATTAAGCTTCTTTGACAAAAGCATATCCCTTGAAGAAAAGGAGCAAATGCGAAATAATATCAAAATGCCTCCAAGAAATAAGGGACTGAAACGTTTAGAAGCAAAGGTAACCCTAGCTTCTTTTAAAGAAAAAAGGATTTCTGATTTTGTTACTTCAAGGACTAAATCTCTCTGATGCTCTACATCTCAATTCTCTCTCCACTGAAAATTCTGCATCAACATGGGGAATAGATCCTGAGTACCAAAGAGGCTGTGCTAGAGTTCGTGCCCTTAGAGTGACAAATGACACAGCTGAGCGGGGTGTTGCATTGATTGAAAAATTTAATCAAGCAGTGACAACTAAAGAAGAGGACAAACAATACCTGCTCAAAACAGTTTTCAAGAATCGTAAAGAATTTCCAACAAAAAGTAAAGCAGAACTTATGAAAATGAGGAAAAACTAATTTTTTCAGCATTAAAAGGAAAAGTGCAATTTTCTCGGGACCCCTAAAACTTGACGTAGAGGTTTCAAATTTTGTAATTTGATTAAGGTAAGCAAAAGGAATAACATTACTCATGTGGAACAAAGATTTTTAAACCTTCATTTTTTTGGTCCACACTAATATATATATATATATATATATAACTGCAATGACCACGCAGTATATTAATGTATAGAAACGACGTAAGTATAGAGGAGTGTTCTGCACACGAGGAAGAGAAATAACAAACAAATGAAAAATAAGCACCCGCCCGGGAATCGAACCCAGGATCTTCCAATTGCCGGTCAGACGTGCTAACCACTACACTACGAAGCCACGATAATCAGAAGTTGTAATTCTCCTACATAGGGCAGAAACCAATGCCTTGAGAGGGCACCCTCGCAAATCGTGAATATGTACATTTAACTGCAATGACCACGCAGTATATTAATGTATAGAAACTACGTAAGTATAGAGGAGTGTTCTGCACACGAGGAAGAGAAATAACAAACAAATGAAAAATAAGGAACCCGCCCGGGAATCGAACCCAGGATCTTCCAATTGCCCGTCAGACGTGCTAACCACTACACCACGGAGCCACGATAATCAGAAGTTGTAATTCTCCTACATAGGGCAGAAACCAATCCCTTGAGAGGGCACCCTCGCAAATCGTGAATATGTACATTTAACTGCAATGACCACGCAGTATATTAATGTATAGAAACGACGTAAGTATAGAGGAGTGTTCTGCACACGAGGAAGAGAAATAACAAACAAATGAAAAATAAGGCACCCGCCCGTAGTGTAGTGGTTAGCACGTCTGACCGGCAATTGGAAGATCCTGGGTTCGATTCCCGGGCGGGTGCCTTATTTTTAATTTGTTTGTTATTTCTCTTCCTCGTGTGCAGAACACTTCTCTATACTTACGTCGTTTCTATACATTAATATACTGCGTGGTCATTGCAGTTAAATGTACATATTCACGATTTGCGAGGGTGCCCTCTCAAGGCATTGGTTTCTGCCCTATGTAGGAGAATTACAACTTCTGGTTATCGTGGCTCCGTAGTGTAGTGGTTAGCACGTCTGACCGGCAATTGGAAGATCCTGGGTTCGATTCCCGGGCGGGTGCCTTATTTTTCATTTGTTTGTTATTTCTCTTCCTCGTGAGCAGAACACTCCTCTATACTTACGTCGTTTCTATACATATATATATATATATATATGAGTCGTTATTATTTTAAATGAGGGAATTATCGTCTATACTTCACTATACAGTAGAGGTTTGGTATCCCTGTGCAATGAAGGTCTGGCATAGTAGCCTTTCAGGTATAAAATAAATGCTACGGTAGACTGTTTTAGAAGCATGTCAGAAATATTTTTCAGGACAATAAATTTCACTTCATTTGCAGAATAAGATCTCCCCATTTGCCTATATGTCTTGTCTCTGAAACTTTATACTTGTACCAGCTTGCAACTTTTCCCAGTAACTACAAGGAATTCCTACTGTCTGGTTATTTCCCACAGATATGTGGTGGATCCTCATGCCATCCACTCCTCTCCACCCTGAAGTTACTGACAGACCACTAAACATCTCTCTCTCTCTCTCTCTCGCTCTCTCTTTTGGCGTCGATCTGAGCGTGGGAGGGACGAACTATAGGTTAATCTTGGTGTACAGACCTCCGCATCTCCTCCTCGAGGAGGATACAGCCCTGTACACCGAACTCAGTAGCCTGCTAGGGGATAGGGTGTGTGTAGTTTTAGGAGACTTCAACTGTCGCGGCATAAAGTGGGAAAACAGGACTGCCGATGCTGAAGGGAGGAGGCTAGTTGACTTTGCTGATGAGAACTTCCTCACTCAGTGGTCAATGAGCCTACACGAGGCGAAAGCGTTCTAGAGTTAGTATTCACGACGGAAGACAACCTCGTCACTGGCCTCACCGTTGACGAATCATTGGGCGGGAGTGATCACGGTCTTATTAGGTTCCGTGTGTGCGTCCGTCGGGTGAAGCGTAGTAACTCGAGAGGCAGTAAGCTCGATCTCCGGCGGGCGAACTTTGTTAGCCTCAGGGATAGTGTAGGAGAGATGGGGTTAGAGGTTGGCGGCGATGTTGAGGGAGTGGAGTGCATTCCGGGACGAGTTTATGGTGCTGGGTCCGTTAAAGCAAGGAAGCGGCGTTCTGCGGACCTCCGACGCGGACATCGCTAATGTGCTTAATGAGTACTTTGCGGGAGTGTTCACCAGGGAGGATACCGGCGTCATCCCCGAGCCAGGCGTGAGGCACGAAGGTGATGGCCTGGATAGTGTTAGATGTACCGCGACAGTCATTGCCGATAGAATAGACAAACTGAGCGCGTTTAAGGCTCCTGGGCCAGACCAGTTTCTCCCCAGAGTGTTGCGAGAAGTGCGCGACCAGGTGGCTCCCCACCTGGCTACAGTCTTCAACAAATCGTTGGAGATGGGCCAGGTGCCTGGTGACTGGAGGGAAGCCAACGTGACCCCTATCTTTAAGAAAGGGGATCACGAAAGTCCAGGGAACTATCGTCCCATTAGTCTCACTTCAGTTGTAGGTAAATTATTAGAAGGGATAATAGCTGATAGGATCGTTGACCATTTGGATTCCTACAAGCTGCTTGGGGACTCCCAACATGGGTTTAGACGGCATAGGTCGTGTCTCACTAACTTGCTCGAGTTTTCCCACGTCATGTTGAGTGAGTATGATAAGAGTAGGGCGATTGATATACTTTACCTCGATTTTCAGAAAGCCTTTGATAAGGTACCTCACCGCCGGCTAATGGCGAAAGTGTGCGCGCTGGGTATCGGTGGGGAAATAGGTAGGTGGATTGAAAACTGGCTGAGGAATAGGCGGCAGAGGGTGGTAATTAAAGGGGCTAATTCGGGTTGGGCCTCGGTCACTAGTGGGGTTCCTCAGGGTTCCGTTTTGGGGCCGCTGTTGTTTATCATTTACATAAATGATATCGACGGTGGCATCGTCAGTCGGATGGCCAAATTCGCTGATGACACCAAGCTTGGGGCCAATGTTGGACGCCCGAGGCGATCAAGGAACTGCGTGCGGACCTAGGTAGGATAGGAGAGTGGTCCGAAAAATGGCAAATGCCGTTTAACTTGGGTAAATGCAAAGTGATGCACATTGGCTATGCCAATCCCAAGTCGGACTACTCGATGTTGGGGAGTAATATCGAGGCGACTGATTTGGAAAAGGACTTGTGTGTTCTAATTAGCAGCGACCTTAAGTTTACCAAACAGTGCGTAGAGGTGGAAAAGAAAGCCCAGAAGCTGTTGGGTTATATCAGGAGGCAATTTCAGTTTCGGAACAAGGAGATTGTGCTCTCTCTGTACAATTTCTTGGTTCGGCCGCACCTGGAGTATGCAGTGCACTTCTGGTCGCCCACCCTCAGGAAAGATATTGAGAGGCTGGAGCGAGTGCAGGCGAGGGCCACAAAGTTAATCCCTTCCGTTAGGCATATGGGCTACAATCGACGGTTACGCGCCCTGAACTTGTTTTCGCTGGAAACTCGGAGGCTGCGCGGTCAACTGATCGAAGTTTTCAAGCTCTTACGTGGGTTCAACGATGTCGATTTTAGGAGCATGTTTAGTTTAAATGATAACCCAACTCGCAACAATGGTTGGAAGTTGGATTTGAAACGGTTTAGGAGTAGTGTGTGTGGGAATTACTTTACGTATAAGATCTGTGACACGTGGAACAGGTTACCTTCAGAAGTTGTGAACAGTTCCTCTGTGGATCAGTTCAAGAAAAGGTTAGACCAAATCTTGCACACTATTTGAGTGTATAGAAAATTTTACGTGGCACCCGTTGCCATTGGTACCTCCTCGGTATGGGCCGCAAGGCCTTTTGAGGTATTTCTTTTCCTTGTAGCTCTCTCTCTCTCTCTCCACTTTCGTAGAAAATATATATATATTTCTTGGTAAACAAATTTATCACAAGGATGGCTTTTGAAGTGTCTTGTCAACTGTTGTGGTGAATATTGAAAATTAGCTAATTTAATTAGCTGGATAGTTTCATGAAAGAAAGCTGTATTTTATTACTTGAAAAGAATAATTATGCAGGAAAGGGGCTTAAACACTTCCTGTCCTCTGGTTGAATGATGCCGACATTCTGCTCTTTATATAAAATATGCCTTTAGATTTCACTTGTGTAAATATGCCTGACTAGTAATTAAGTTTTACGTTCATAGGTGTTTTAAGCTCATAGGTGTTGATTCTCTTATGAAATGGTAACTGAGTAAATTTTTTATTACAGACAAAGGAGGAATAAAATAAAAAGACAATTGCAATTATTGGGTTATAGAAACTTGGTTAATAATTTGTTATTTACTACTGTGGAAAGAATTCATGGCGAAGATTGAAAATAAAATTCGCTGTTTGTACTTCTGAAATATAAAATTTATGTAATGTGGTCTCTCTTAAAGCATATATATATATGTTAAACACAGACCGTGCATGGAACAAGGAACTCTTCTGGGAAAAATTAAATCCACTATAGTCCGAATAAGTAATGGTAAATGACAAATACCATAGTTTTTCTTTTTCATGATGCTAGCCCGACGTGGGCAACGGGTCACTCGCAAAGAGGTCCCATAAATATAGCTTCCCTCACCAGCTATCTGCAAAGCAGACAGGATCCAGCTTTGGGACATGGATCTAGGGTTTAAAGCAAGCCTAGTCCAACTACATTCAGAACCTCTATATAAGTAAAAGACTCGTTGCATTCACGTCGGATTGAATAAATCAAAGAAAAAGGGGGTAACTATTGTATTTTTATCCAAAAAAAAAAAAAACTTAAACCTCAACCGGGACATTGAGCGTCCACCTTTCAAGGCACGTAACACGTCCGTTTAATATACACAAACTCAGAATGGTCCCCTGAGACAATTATATGTTAAACACAGACCGTGCATGGAACAAGGAACTCTTCTGGGAAAAATTAAATCCACTATAGTCCGAATAAGTAATGGTAAATGACAAATACCATAGTTTTTCTTTTTCATGATGCTAGCCCGACGTGGGCAACGGGTCTCTCACAAAGAGATCCCATAAATATAGCTTCCCTCACCAGCTATCTGCAAAGCAGACAGGATCCAGCTTTGGGCTAGCATCATGAAAAAGAAAAACTATGGTATTTGTCATTTACCATTTGTCATTTATTTATGAAATATAAAATGCTTGTATTCGCATTCATCCTAGTCTTTTTAAAAGGACTTTTATATACAGGGTGTTTGAAAACTTTCTGTACAAATTGTAATGGGGGATAGGCAACACCAAGACAAACCCTTTTCGTCTATAAGTGTATGTCCGCTGACGTCACCATTCGGCGCGAGAGGGCGCCGCTGTAATTGGCTAAAAGGTGAAGTGGGCTAGACTCGCGCTTGCCGCGGGCATTCCTAAATCGGACGTAGTACGCGTAACGTGTTTATTTAAAGAAGGTGCTGAAAGTTGCGACCGGTAGCATCAATGCATGCCCGACAGCGTCGAAGCATTGACGACGTATACGTCGAAAGATTCCCGGCATTTCGGGAACAGTTCCAGCGGCGACAGCGATTCTTGCTACGAGGTCTTCTGAGTAAATTGGAGTCTCGTACACGAGGTTCTTCATGTGTCCCCACAGGAAGAAATCGAGGCATGTTAATTTGGGCGATCTCGGTGGCCAGGCTACGGGCCCACCCCGGCCTATCCATTGGTCCCCAAAAGTGGCGTTCAGATAATCCCGCACATCGTTGCTGGAGTGTGCTGGGGCCCCGTCGTGTTGAAACCACATTCGTCTACGAATAGCCACGGGAACATCTTCCAGCAGTTCCGGCAACGTTTCTTCAAGAAATATCCGATAAACCTGTCCGTCGAGTCGGGCAGGCAGCAGGTACGGCCCAATCAACTTGCCATGGACGATACCCGCCCAAACATTGACGGCGAACCGTTCTTGATGAGCATGCACCCGTGTAGCATGTGGATTTGCGTGCGCCCACACGTGAGAATTGTGCATGTTAAACACACCCTCACGTGTGAAACAGGCCTCATCTGAGAACAGCACATAAGCCGGAAAATTATTCTGCACCGCTGTCTGCTGCAGAAACCAGCGTGCGAATTCCACACGAAGAGGGTAATCCCGAGGTTGTAATGCCTGGACTCTCTGACGATGAAACGGATGTAACTGCTGCTCGTGCAACACTCTCCAGACCAGGTCGTGGTTCACACCGAGGATACGTGCAACATCTCGCGTGCTTGCGCTTGGATTGTCCTCAAATCGCCGTAGGATTTCTTCTTCCATGTCAGGAGTGCGCACGTTTCTCTCCCGACTAGTGTCATGCATGTTTGCATGGAATGTTCCAGTTTCTCGCAGTCGCCGATGCAAATGCGCAAACGTTTGGTGGTTTGGCACACGTCTGTTTGTTTGGGAAGCGCTGTCGGTACAACCTCACAGCAGCTCTTCCGTTTCCATTGGCAGCCCCATACACCATATGCATGTCAGCCATCTCAGCAGTCGTGAAGCGCTCCATGTTACGCGTACTACGTCCGATTTAAGAATGCCCGTGGCAAGCGCGAGTCTAGCCCACTTCACCTTTTAGCCAATTGCAGCGGCGCCCTCTCGCGCCGAATGGTGACGTCAGCGGACATACACTTATAGACGAAAAGGGTTTGTCTTGGTGTTTCCTATCCCCCATTACAATTTGTACAGAAAGTTTTCAAACACCCTGTATGTATGTATATATATATGATGATTGTTGTTCATGATGATTATCATCACGTGACTATACGAATGGATTACAATATAATAGTTCCCCTTAGATTAAATATATGAAATTAAAATTAATTTATTTAAGTTTTTTTATCTACAGGGTGTCCATAAATGATTACCCTGATTAAAGCATGCTATAACTTTTAAATAAACACTCGTATTCAAACACAGTTTTAATCATAAGTAGATAAACATACAAAGTTTTGATACATAGTTAATGAACTTAATAAGCTTCCACATGTGCACCCTTAGTGGCACGTAAAATGTCTAAACGATATTCACACTCACGCCACACATTTTCCAACATTTGTGGGTTAACTGTTGCAATTGCATCCGTAATGCGTTCTCGCAATGTCCTGATATCTGGAACAACTGTTGGATAAACCAAGTCTTTAACATGACCCCCGAGAAAGAAATCCAGCGGTGTAATGTCTGGTGATCTTGGGGGCCATGGGATTGGCCCGTCCCTGCCAATCCATCGATTTGGAAATGTTGCGTCGAGAGTTTCACGAACAACATGCGCCCAATGAGGGGGTGCCCCATCTTGTTGGAAGATGACAGTTGGCTGCCTGTCCTGCAGGTGGGGGATGGCGTAATTGGTGAGCATATCCAGGTACACAGTTGCAGAAACAGTGTTCTCAGCGAAGAAGAAAGGACCAATTATCTGGTCATGCATTAGTCCACACCAGACATTGATCTTCGGACTGCCACGAATATGCTCCCTTATGGCACGTGATTTTTCCGATCCCCAAATACGCACATTGTGTCTGTTGACTCTACCACTAAGATGAAACGTAGCCTCGTCTGAAAAGCAGACACGTAACAAGAAGTCATTATCCTCGTCAATGCTGTTCAAAATGTCAATAGCGAATTGTTCACGTTTTGGACGGTTATTAGGCTTCAGTTCTTGAACAATTTGTGCCTTGTAGGCGTGTAACTTCAAACGTTTGTGTAACACCTTGTGCACCGTAGACTTCGGTATCTTTAGTTGGCATGAAGCTTGTCTCACCGATTTCCTTGGTGACCATGTAAAAGCAGTTTGAATGTTTTCCACCGTCCCATCGGAAATTGATGGTCTACCACTGCTCTTTCCCTTTTCCAAGTTTCCAGTTTCCAAGAATTTTTTCATCCACGACTTAATTAACTTCACATCAGGTGGATTCTTTCCATACTTTGTTCTGAACCTTCGCTGAACACTGACAGGAGATTTTGTTTCTGCAAGCCAAACAACACATTGTGCCTTCTCTGTCACCGACGCCATCTTAACTGAACAGCTACTACAGCGCTCCTAGCGGCGAATGCGGTAGACGAAACACACCAGCACAGAAACTATGCGTGTACGAGATCACCTGTAAAAAGAAAAGGGATGTAAGGTTCGTCATTAAAACATGAGAGCATAATGTTTTCAGGGTAAACATTTATGGACACCCTGTATTTCGTAATACAAATATTAGAACAAGGCAAAATTTCTTTGAGTTGATTGTATTTATTTTAATTTTATTTTGAGTGGTATCGTTATTAATATATTAAGCCGAAACGATGAGATCATGGACGGCGTAAAAGAAATCATTGGTGTTTGTCTTGCACTACAGTCCTTATACATAAAATATATACACATATATATAAGCAGAAGGCTGGTGTTCCAGAAATGGATCTTCTGCACGAACGCTTCCAGCGTTTGTTTGCTTGTTTTTGCATGTTTGTTCTTGTCTCATGAAAGATCCCCACAGTAGGATTTTTACTCGTGAAGGAATGCAAGGATGATGATTTTTTTTTTTCCCCCCAAGGAGGAAGGCGAGGATGAATTTTTTTTTTTTTTTTTTCCCCCCAAGGAGGAGGGGGCCCCGCAAAGGGCCCTCAAGGGTCAAATGCCCTTCATTAAGACCTGTGTGACCCCATAAATAGGTTAGGAACTTAAGGAAGGGGGACCCCTCCAGGGGCAGGATTCAAAGCACCCCAACTTCCTCGTCCGAAATGTGGGGATACTACTTACCTCAAACAGGATTAAATACCAGTGTATTGTAAACAAATCCTAAATTAAAAATTGTAAGTGAAAAGCTGCTACTTACGTTCTACTTACGTTCTGTTAACCCTTTAAGGCAGGAATTTTTTGTATTGTTTAGTTATGAATGTGTGTATTTGAAACGCTACCAATTTGTACCGGTCGCCCTGAAAGGGTTAAGCGTAGTTAAATTATTATCCCAAAGATGCTCTTCGTTCGCTATCTACTAAAACCTCACGAGAAATTGACAATATTCAAAGTAAACTTATTAACTTGGGTAGCCACAGCATAATTATGAAACGTTCATATTTTTGTAAAAACACTATAATGAGTAAATTAAAAACAGTAGATATAGATGGACATCGTTAAAAAGCTATCACAGAGCTTATGAAGAAATTTTAAGTAAGCACCAATTATTACAGAGATCAGAAACTGGCGTACATTTAAAATTTGTTGCAAAACTTGAACAGCCTCAAAACGTTCATTAACATATATAGTTGAACTCTCAAACATTCACACGTCCCTACGTATGGAGTCAACCAGCAATTACAGTAATTAAGGGGCAATAGATAACTTAAGATGTTATCTAAATTGAGGCATGGAAAGTTTACATTGTGTAATTAACTTTAAGCACTTTGTCTTACCCTGACTTATATATATATATATATATATATATATATGATGAATAAAACCACGAAGGAAAGGAAACACAGAATGGTGCTCAAGCGCTTTCGTCTAATGACATCCTCAGGAACACTGAAGTACATAAAGAGTTACAGCCTATGTATAGGTTACAGAAAAAAAAAATATATATATATATATATATATACAATAAACGGAGAAACAAAAAGGATTGTGGGAGGGGGGGCACAAATTTATAAGGAAAAACTATCGATTTTTAGCATAAGATTAAATGAATTGTTTCCAACCAATGTTATAGATAAAAAAAAAATATATATATATATATATACAAATTTATACTGGAAATCTGCCCGAGTTTTAGCACTCTGCTCTTTTTGTATATAAAAATTGAAAAATTATCGATTTTTAGCACAAGATTAAGTGAATTGTTTCCAACCAATGTTATAGATAAAAAAAAAATATATATATATACAAATTTATACTGGAAATCTGCCCGAGTTTTAGCACTCTGCTCTTTTTGTATATAAAAATTGAAAAATTATCGATTTTTAGCACAAGATTAAGTGAATTGTTTCCAACCAATGTTATAGATAAAAAAAATATATATACAAATTTATACTGGAAATCTGCCCGGGTTTTAGCACTCTGCCCTTTTTGTATATAAAAATTAGTGATGGGACGATACCAAAATTTTTAACGATTCCGATTCCGATACCACTAAAAAGTCTCGATTCCGATACGATTCTCGATTCCGATTCTCAATATTTTTAAATATAATTCTATACTTGTTTTTCTGGAAATTGTCATATTTTACTCTGGTAAGATTAACTATTTACATTATGAGTATGGTAATATAAATTATAAATTATAATAGATTGGTTTAAAAATAAAAATCAACTGTAAATTGTAACAATTCATTTTAATCTTCTTGATTACACATCATGGATATACATGTTTTAATGTATAGCTACAATACAATAAAAATAAAATTTGTTATCCTCTTTCATTTAAATTTTAAAGTTTACATTGCAAAACTGGTTTAATTAAAAGTTAAAGAATCGTTTTAAGAATCGGAAATCATGGTACAATTCTCTCGATTCCGATTCCGATTCCTGAAAAATGCTCGATTCTTCCGATTCTCGATTCCGATTCCGATTAATCGTCCCATCACGAATAAAAATTGAAAAATAAAAGTTATTAGGGTGGCATACAAGTTTACCAAAGATTTAGCGTTCTACCTTTCTTATCTAAATCTGTTCTGAAGGAATTCAAAACAACAGGATCGAGTTGAAAAAGACCTTTGCTCATGTTGAAGTTATTTGTAAGTTGGATAATGGCAGACTCAAGAATATTTCTATTAACAATGTTGCTAGAGTGAAATAAAACTGAAGCATTATTCCAATCAATACAGTGGGATAACTCTGACAAATGGACAAAAAGGGCACTGGACAACTGTCCTGTTCTAACGGAATATTGATGCTGTTTTATACGTGTGCGCGTGTACATAGGGAAAGCCCAGGTTTTAAGTTTATGTAGTATCTATCGGAAAAAAACAATTTGTCCTACTTACACTTTTACTCGGGACATGACATCCCCACTAAGAAGGCCATTTTTTTTTTTTTCTTCAATGTTTCCGCGCCCTTAGGATCGCCAGTCCGGAATACATCGATGCCGAATTAGAAAAAATCAACGGTATTGGAAGTGATGTGTGTTATCCATCTGCGTTTATGGAATCTTGTCTCAACAAGGCAAAACGAACTTTCTATCGTGTCAATAATAGCACTCGTACTTTGTCAAAAAATATTTTAGTACTTCCATTTTTCCCGGGCTTTTTAGGCATTGCTAATGTACTTAAACTTTTGGATATTAATGTAGTATTTTCATATAACAATATTGTGAAAAATATCATAGTAAAAAATAGCCCTACCAATAATTCAGGCATTATCTATAAAATTGGTTGTAAACAATGTGATTCCTTTTACATAGGTCAGACGGGAAAGGATTTGCACACACGTATAAAACAGCATCAATATTCCGTTAGAACAGGACAGTTGTCCAGTGCCCTTTTTGTCCATTTGTCAGAGTTATCCCACTGTATTGATTGGAATAATGCTTCAGTTTATTTCACTCTAGCAACATTGTTAATAGAAATATTCTTGAGTCTGCTATTATCCAATTTACAAATAACTTCAACATGAGCAAAGGTCTTTTTCAACTCGATCCTGGTTTTGAATTCCTTCAGAACAGATTTAGATAAGAAAGGTAGAACGCTAAATCTTTGGTAAACTTGTATGCCACCCTAATAACTTTTATTTTTCAATTTATATACAAAAAGGGCAGTGTGCTAAAACCCGGGCAGATTTCCAGTATAAATTGTATATATTTTTTTTTTATCTATAACATTGGTTGGAAACAATTCATTTAATCTTGTGCTAAAAATCGATAGTTTTTCCTTATAAATTTGTGCCCCCCTCCCACAATCCTTTTTGTTTCTCCGTTTATTGTATATATATATATATATATATATATATATATATATATATATATATATATATATATATATATGCAGGGTGTCTCAAAAGTCACTATCTATTTCGGTGACATTAGATGTTTTTTTTAAAAATGCTATGCTGGCATAAAGATATGTACTTCTGGTGCAAATTTGTGTATTTTAAAAAAGTTAATTGGTATATTATCTTGACATGCTTGAAAAATTCCTCGAACCTCAACTTCTTACAGATGGCATTCTTGACAGTAGTTTTCAGCAGGATGGAGCACCGTGCCATTATGCAATAATTGTACGTGATTATCTTGACAGACGCTTCCCCGGTCGCTGGATTGGTCATGGAGGAACACAACCATGGGCAGCACGTTCACCCGATTTAACACCATTAGATTTTTTCGCCTGGGGTTTCATTAAGTCTAAGGTGTACACGGATGAAGAATTAATGATGTAGCCGAACTTCGAAATCGTATTACCGATGCAGTTCAGAAAATAACACCTCAAATGCTGAAAGTGTGTTCCGGGAAACAACTTATCGCTTTGAGCTCTGTAGAGACACTGATGATCGCCATGTGGAGACAGATAAATAAATAGCACTAATTCTTTGTGGCACTTACTTTGAAATAAATATATTTTCATGTCTTGAACCAGTTTTCGTAATTCCATTATTTTTCAAAATAGATAGTGACTTTTGAGACACCCTGTATATATATTTTTTTCTGTAACCTATATATAGGCTGTAACTTTATGTACTTCAGTGTTCCTGAGGATGTCATTAGACGAAAGCGCTTGAGCACCATTCTGTGTTTCCTTTCCTTCGTGGTTTTATTCATCATAAATATTTTTCACGTGTTTCGTGAAATAATTTTATATATATATTATATATATATATATATATATATATATTATATATATGGTGGGTTGTTGTGAGGCGCCTCGGTGGTGGTGTGGTTAGCGTCGCTGACTACGAAACCATCGGCCCCGGGTTCGAGACCCGACGGCAGCCGGCGCGCAGCAAAACCCAGCTGTTCATCCTTCCACAAAATAAACAAAGTGGTTGGTAGATAAATGGGTACCCTAGGTGGCCTAGTGGTTAAGACGCTGGGCTGCTAATGAGGCGTGGTTCGGATTCCACGTTAAACTGTAGGTCTAAGGTGGAGTGAAAAGTTTGACCTTCGTCAGAATGAACAATTCGGGCGGAAGCTAACCAAACCAAAGGTACATACATACATACATACATACATATATCCCCCTCGATTAGGTACTCCAGCTTGCCGGGCCGAGGGGGCTCGTACACCTCGTGAGTTGTTGGGGTTTCCTCAACTCGGGGTGTGGGCGAAGAGTTACCTAGTTGCGGTTTTTTTTTCTTTTCTTTCTTTTGCTCCCCCTTTTTTTCCGTCTCTCCCGGAATTTCTTTTGTCTTGACTCGGTCTTGTGCCTCTGTTAATTGTAGTATCCCCCCTCTGTTTGTATTTTGCACCCGCCGGGGGGCATCGCTCCGTGGCTGAGCCGTGCTCTGGGGGACGGTACGGGCGCCCGGACCGCTGCTGCGTCTGAAATTGGGTCTTTGCTTGGCCCTTAACGGACAAATCTCCGTAGTGCCAATCTGCTGTTTTTAAAACGACAGTCAGGTTGGGGGGCGGGCTACCCCGGACGTTGGGCCTGCGCCTTGAAGGATGCAGCGGCGAATGGTGCATTGCCTTGGGTCCGAGGCTGTCTTTTTTGTAAAGCTATTGTTTATGGGTTCAATTTCTAAACTTCAATCCCCTCCTGTTGACGATTCTGGCCCGCCCTTAGATTTGGAAGACTACTACTTCTGGTCGTTCAGCGGCCTCTGCCCCGCTGGATTGACCTTCAAGCCGTATGGCCCCCCTCTCGTCCTCTGCGGCGTCTGGCTCTCGTGGCCGGACTCGTGGTGGCCGTAGGGCGGGTCTTCGCGGCCCTTGTTTCTCTCGCCCACTCTCGGTTACCGTTGCACATGGACCTATCCGGCTGTCAATTTCTGTCCGGTGGACAGGTTCCTTGTTCTCCGCCCTTCCGCTGGCTCCCTTGCCGGGCAACTCGGAACGGGGTGTTTCAGCGCCTTAAGGCGGTGGGGGTTCCTGTCGTTATGATATCCGCCCTCTGAAGGATGGGTCTCTTCTTTTGAAGTCCCGTTCTTCGGGAGTGATTGAGTCCCTTCTACAGTTGCAGGATGTCTTGGGTTTGCAGAGTTTCTGTGACTACCCCATCCGCAATTGAATAGCTGTCAGGGCACCATTTTCGCTTCCCGTCTGCTGTCAATTCCGGTTGGCGAGTTGCAGGAGGATCTTGCCCCCCAGGGGGTAACGGAAGGTCTTCCGCTTTTCGTCGCGCCGGGATGGTGCTCTTATCCCGTCCGCTCGTCTGCTCCTGACCTTTGACTCCCTTGTGCCTCCGGCCCAGGTGTTCTGGGCGTGGGTGATCGCGGTCGTGTGAGTTTTCGGTGCGACCATATGTGCCTGACCGGGTTCGGCATGTTAGCTCTGCGTGCGCCGTGAGGGTAAGCTATGTGTCCGCTGCGGTGGGCCCTGCGCACCCTACCCCGTGCACGAAGCCCCCGCGGTGCTCGAACTGCTCGGGGGGCCCACCCTTCCTCCTCTTGGGACTGCCCCGTTTTCAAAATTTGAATTCGAGGTGCGGTCCTTAAGGACTACCGAATTTCTTAGTGCGCGGGAGGCGCGCGATAGGGTCCGTGACCGGGAGCCGCGGCGGGGGTTGTCCTATGCTGGCGGCTCTTGGCCCTGGCGGTGTCCTCGGGCCCCTCCGTGCTACCCCGGCGTCTACCGGAGTGGTGCCCCCCCTGGAAGTTCCGGGGGTTGGTGGTCCTGGCGCCGCGGGTCCTTCTCGTTCCTCTGCTCACTTTCAGACATCCCATTGATTCCCTGCCTGCAAGTGCCCCTTCTCCCTCTCCGGCCTTGGGGTCTGGATCCTTGGCCTACTCGTCTCTCGGGTGGGGAAGGTGATGCCCCGAAGGGGAGGAGGAAGCGTCGCCGTGGTCGGAGTCGGAGTCCTCCAGACCCGATCATGACCGCTGCTCGCCCTGCTTCCCCTTCTTCACCGGAGGGGAAGCGGCGCGCCGCTCCTGATCCGCTCGGGACTCCCCCCCCCTTATACGGAGGGCTGGTGAGGCGTCACCTCCCGGTGCCCCGACCAGTGTCAGGGTGTCGGTTGAGGTACACCGCCCCATGACACCCTCGATTACTGACTGTTCCCATGGTGGACCCGGTCTAGAGGAGCCTGGCCCTTCTTCATGGAGTGTCTCTCCCTTCGGCTCCTGCTGCGAGTGGTCGGGTCTCTCTCCTGGATCTACCTCTCCCAGTCTCCCACCTGTGGTGGACCTTTCCTCCCCCCCCCGTCAGTGCTTGTCTGGTTTGACGAGCCCTCGAACATCTGGTTCTTCCCGGTCCCCCTCTGGTGGGGAGTCGGGGGTTTCGGCTAGGCCCGTCTCGTCGTCTCCCCCCCAGGGGAGCCCCCCTCTGAACTCCCTGTTCCACTCTTCACCTCTCGTTTTACTACGGGTGAAGCAGCGTTCGGGGTGAGCCGGGGAAGCCGATTCCGTCCCTGGTTGCGGACCGTTGAGTTTGCTGCTCAGCTTGGTCCGTGGCTATTTCTCTGTTTTCTCTGCCTCTTATAATGCCACTTCCCCTTACAGTTCCATTTTGTATTGGAACTGTAGGGGGCTTTTAGCTAACTGGGAGAACCTTGCCTCCCTGCTGAAGAGCGAGCGGCCTTCCTGTGTTTGTCTCCAGGAGACTATCCTGGCTGCGCGGGGACTCCCTCGTCTCTCTGGCTATGTTGGTTTCCCTTGCACCCCGGATGAGCACACACGCCGGCGGGGTGCGGCGATTTATGTGCATCATTCGTTACCATCGCGAGGTGTGCCTCTTCGCACTTCCTTGCAGGCTGTGGCTGTGCGGCTCTTTTTAGATCGCCAGTACACTGCCTGCTCGATTTATATTCCTCCTCATGACCCTCCTTCTCGCGACGCGGTTCGCGAGTTGGTGTTGCAACTACCTCGACCGTTTCTCCTCCTCGGGGACTTTAACAGTCGCGACCCGGCTTGGGGAGATGTCCGGTCGACTAATGTTGCTGGTATGTTGCTCTCCTTAATGGAGGAACTTTCCTTTGCGTGCCTCAATTCCGGTGAACCTACTACTTCCACGAACCCACGGGTTCATTACCTGTATTGATCTCTCCTTGGTGTCCCTCGATGCCTTACTCGATTTTTCGTGGAAGGTGTTGGGGGACTCTTATGGCAGTGATCATTACCCAGTCTGTCTTGAGCCGGTCGGACCGCAGCCGGGTGTCTCGTCTCGACCGAGGTGGTGCCTTGCGCGGGCTGACTGGCCATCCTTCAGAGCTCGTTCCGTCATTGCCCGTTCGGTGTTGAGCTTTGGCTCTGTGGATGAGAGCTTGGAGTTCTTCGAGCGGGTGGTGATGGGCGTCGCGGAGGACTGTATTCCTCGATCTTCCGGTAACCCGCGGACGCGTAGCGTCCCGTGGTGGACTCCAGCATGTCACCAGGCGGTGTGCGAGAGGAAGAGGGCAACGCGCCGCTTCCACCGCACCCGGCGCGCGGACCACTTGATTGAGATGCGGCGGGCGAAGGCTTTCGCCCGCCGGACTCTCAAGTTGGCCCGTCGGGCCTCTTGGCGTGCTTTTGTGTCCGGCATTTCCTCTCTACCCCTTCTGCTGCTGTGTGGCGGAAGGTACGTAGTATCGAGGGGAAGCCGGTCCCTGCTAGTCGCCCTGTCCTTCGGGACGGGGACGGCTTCCTTTCGGATCCTGCTGCTGTGGCCGATCGGCTGGCCGGTGCTTTTGCTGCGGTTTCCCGTTCGCCTTCAGCTGCGGATCGTCCTTTGTCGGATGTTACGTTCCCGCCCCTGGGAACGAGCCCTATAACCGTCTCTTTACGATGCGGGAACTTCGGGCTGCCTTGGCAACCCGTCGTTCTTCCGCCCCTGGCCCTGATGACATTCCGTATGACTTTATTGGAATCTGCACCCGATGGCCCTACACTTCTTGCTGGATCTTTTCAACCGGGTGTGGGTTGAGGGGTCGTTCCCTTCCCGTTGGAGGGAGGCGATTGTGGTCCCGATACCTAAGCCGGGGAAGGATCCGGCGGAGGTGGGGGCTATCGGCCTATTGCCTTGACGAGCTGCTTATGCAAGCTCCTTGAAAAGATGGTGGCCGTCCGACTTTCCTTTACACTGGAGTCGCTTGGGTTATACCCCCCGACCCAGTATGGCTTTCGTCGATTTCGGGGTACTCTGGACCCCCTTCTCCTCCTTGGCCATGATGTACGGGAGGCTTTTCCCGCCGGAATCTTGTTCTGGCCGTCTTTTTCGACGTCCAAAAGGCCTATGACACGACCCGTCGGGGAGTTGTCATGGACCGTTTGAAGTCTCTTGGTTTTGTGGGCTTTTTGCCCACGTTTCTTCGTAACTTCCTCTGCCGTCGCACTTTCCGCGTCCGTAATGGGGCGGCCCTATCTGACCTGTATGTTCAGGAGGAGGGGGTGCCCCAGGGGTGTTTTGAGCGTCTCCTGCTTCAATCTGGTATATCTGCGCCGCAGTCTGCTACCGGGAGCCCTTCCGCCCTCGGTGCGCTGTTCCATCTACGCAGATGATCTGGCTGTCTATGCCGCGGGGACGAGTCCCCCTCGTGGAGAGGCAAGTCCAAACTCGCGGTCAATCGGGTTGAACGCTGGGCGTCGTCGGTGGGCCTTACGCTGTCTTCCCGAAGACTTCGTGTGTGGCCTTCCTTCCGTCGAGGAGACGGGGATCCGGCGCCATCCCGGCCTTTAACCTTACACTCGGGGTCAGCCTCTGGCCCTCGTTCCATCAGTACGCTTCTTGGGTATGGTTTTCGACAGCCGTTTGATGGGTTCCCCACCTTCGCCGGCTGCGCGAGTCCGCGAGACGTACCCTGGATTTGCTGGGACATCTGTCGCATACTACATGGGGCGCGGATAGGCGGACACTCCTCCGTTTGTACGTGTCCCTGGTACAGTCAAAATTAGACTATGGAGGTGTGGTGTTATGGCTCCGCCTCCCGCACGGCCCTTCGGATACTGGATCCGG